>JBBPKM010000333.1:0-16305 GCA_038089255.1 Austroboletus rostrupii
GGGGGGGGGCGGTCAGGCGGCCGCAGCCAGTGGCGGTGGGCTCTCCTGCTCCAATCGTGAGCCAGCCAAATGCTCTTGTCATCCAACCACCTGAAGCTAACTACACCGGAGTCTTCAATGACTCACCAAACTATAGTCATACCCGTTCGTTTTCCTCCGTCACGGATCTGCTGCTCCCACGGTCACTGCATCCATCACTCACCTGTTTACTGAACGTGATTAGATTCGGTCTTTTTTTCCCCAGTTTGCCTTCTTGAAATCCTGGACGGTGGCTCAGTGAGCCACGGGACGCAGTGTCCGCCAGTTTCCGCTGATTATTCGGTCTTACAAGTAAGTTTGGGGTCGCACGTGCTCCATGTTATGTTAATTTCCTCTTCATCACTGATGTGAGATATCTTCTCCGCTAGGAATGTGATGATATGCCACTTGGTTTAAATTTCCGCAGACAAACGGAGTCAAGAAATGTTTTTATTTGTGAGCGGCGCAAGTCGGAACCCCTCCCAACTCTCGAAGCGAGTACTAGTATCGCCACAGCTTGGGTGCAAAACCAAGTGCGAGGATACGACGACGACAGCGATCATCTGGTAAAGAGTCTAGTTCCCGTTACTTTCCAACTCAGAAGCGAATATGATGGATTTGATTGACGCCCGGGTTAGCAAGTAGCTATTCAAATATGCCTCGTGGTAGACTGTTACTGACAACCTCATATCAAGCAGTCACTTTTCCATCTTTGCACTTGGGCGAATATTTTGATCCCCGTATGTGTCGAGCGTGCCTTGCCTGACGGAGGAAACTGCCGTCTCATGGTCTTTGTCAGTAATTTCTCGACTTACTAGGTATGTACCATATTTGGCTTCCAAAGATCCCGGATCGTATATATACCCTCACCAACCACATAGTATTCCCCAGTAGCACTAATACCTACTTGTATTCGCTCTTCTCAGCTCGTCATGAAGCTCTCTTTCCTCGCTCAGCGCAACACCCTTGATGCCGCTGTGGTTACTGCACTCTTGATGCCTACTATGGTCGGTGCAACGGGAACATCATTCTTCTCAGCCATGCTGACCGCCAAAAATGCTATCGTATCATAGGTCATCAGTGGTGTTATAACTGCAAAGGACAGTGTTCCAAACTCTGCTGAAGCGTCTGAGGTGATATTTTCCCACTTGTCTTATTTCCTTGCTCAACCCATCGTTTCGCATGAAGGGAATCCCCACCATCATCATGACGAGTACCGAAATGATAAACTGGATTGCTACTACCGATGCTAAACTCACCTTCGTCGGTGGCAGCGTTAACGCGCTCTCTTTGCGCTCCGCTGCCGACACGACGGTCACATACTGCGACAAGAGAATCGACGACCTTTGTGGAGGGGACTGTACCGTTTACACCGGAGGGGCCACTTGTATCAACGCTCCAAACACTCAGTGTCTCGCGGCGACTAACAACGTTGGGTTTTGCGACAAAGCAGGATGCTCTGGGAGTTGCAATGAACTCCAGGACTGCGGTACGCGTTTAGACAATGGATTCTGCTACACCCCAGGAACGGCCTCCATTGCCGTGGGCACTGCCTAATCTCAGCTCGCCGTCACGGTGTGAGTGCTATATTTGTTCCCTATAAATTTGTACTGACAATATTTGAATTTCATTCTTCAGCTTATGATTTTGTCTAGTGTTGATCGTCTGAATGTTGTATTGATCACATGTGTGTACTGTTATTGGAATGATCGAAAGTTTTTGTGCCATTACCTTCGTCTCTGCCTGCGGAGGAAAATAAAATCCCCGCGTGATTCTTATATCAGGGCATCGCAGGTGATACGTGTTGGCTCGTATTTGGCCGTGCCGCTAGTTCCATCAAAAGCAGTTACGGTGGGGCACAATGCCTTGAGGACTTTTCTGGAAACTTACCTTGTGCCCCCCCCCTTCAAGGCGTGTACTTTCACTGGTCAAGATATACTTCGTGAAGTTAGTATGATTACCTTAGTATTTCGCCAGTGGCAGTATGAACCGCCGTACACCACTCGCCTTTGAAAAAGGCCTGGTGAAGTCGGTGTAGCGACTACAGTCTGAAGATTCATCAAAAGCTCGCTCAACAGGGTGTATCATCAATACCCATTCAGACTCATTCCAATACCCCGACCCGTCGTCAGCAATCGTACGTATCCCAGGTACTCTTCTTCAGGTTATCCGCCGACGACGTCGATATCCTAGCGAGGATAGGTAGACTACGCCCCCGTCGGCGGCGGCGAATGTTGGAAGCAGTGACGTGGGGATTACGGGGCATGGTGCATCAAAAGAATAAATGTCCTATGACGTCAGAACGAGTAGAAGTGGGTCAACATCAATAGGAAGTTGAACGACTGCCCTTTTACTTAGCTTTCAACACCTGAGCCAACAACAAGACAGAGAACAACTTGGTAAGCTTGTCAATCAACCATAAGGACCACTTATAAGGAAATGATCTGTAAGGTTCGAAGACAACAAGACTAAAATACATGATTACTATATCAACCTGTATATAGGTAAAACTAACCCGTAACCCTGACATCATGTCGTGTTAGGACGTGATTCTAACAAGACACCATTTTTTGCCCCCTCGTCATCTTCCTTAAGTATTTCCATATTGGATCCATTGTCAGACAGTACATGCGATGATGTTGAATAAATCCGGATCATGCCGTCATGACTTCCCATCGCAAGCGTCATAGGGTCATCGGTTGCGTAATTCCAACCAATGCATGTCAGACCTCCGACACCAGGAGCATCCAGGGGTGCTATGTAATGCAACAGAGTTGCCGTTTCCCGGTTCCAGACATGAACATCGCCAACTAAGAAGGACAATATTCAGCAGCCGAAAACAAGCGAGAAAAACCTACCTTTGCCAGCACAAAGGACAAACTGATCATCTTTTCCTCCGAATTGACATGGGCCTGCAATATCGATAGGACCTTTTAGAGCAAATGTGCGCTTAAGTTCTATTCTAAATGTCTGTTCAAGTGTGGAGCGCTCTCTTTTTCGGAGCTCCCACAATTGAGGAGTAGCCTGAGAAGAAACGAAGTTAGTGCATGCACAAACCTTCCTGTCAACAAGGGCAAACCTTCTCAGGCGACAATAGAATTGCTAGAGTCTTTCTCGCCATGGTTATATAACCGACATCGTTTGCGAACGGTGCTTCGCTTTGTAAACATTTCATTTTTTAGATCATACACATGCAGACCAAATTACTCACCTTTCTGTCTTTCTAGTCTGCATATTATACACTGGAGAAATTGACGATGAGGATGATACACAAATACCATCAGAATCCATACCAATAATACGCTTCTCCGCACTTGTAGGACAACTAGCTTGAGGTTTAGGAGGTAGCGCTATCGAAGGCCCTGTGCCAACCAATCGGCAGCATTCCGGTGTCACAGCCACGTCGATTAAGTTGACTTCTTCAAAGTGGTAAGTATCCAACACTTTCCCTTGGAGATCCTGAAGGATAATGCACTAAAAGAAAGTACACCATAACTTAAACAAATGACACATACGAATTTCACAACGTCAGTACCCTCGACGGATAAGAAGGCTATTTATTCATCATGATCGATATCGAAGAAATCCTCTTTAAAGATCAGAAAGCTTACCATCTCCGGTGGGAAGCCATATGATAGACTCGATCTTCTTGTCGCGACGATCTATCTTCCCTATAAACTTACCGTCCTATTCTATCTGTCAGAATGCCTTCCATTTAGAGGTTAACAATCTTACCTCTGACCATACCTTCACCGCACGATTGAGTCGAGTGAGGAGAGTTTTACCGTCTGGAGACCTCGTCGAAGAGAAGCCTCAGTCTTCTAGAAACATGAGTAGGAATAGGTATCCTACCAGGCTACTTGATTAATGGAGCCTCGCACACCTAGTTCGTGGTGAACAGCGAAACTGTTCTGATGACAGGTTTCAGCCATGAAGCAAAAGCATACCGTTCAGTAACCTACCCCAACCCGGAATATGACTGATGTTTCGTCCGAACTGAGTGCATTGTTAGCGGCGCCACAGGTTGCCAATGAAACATGACTTGCCTCGAGGTTGCCAAGTATCGTCCGTTGGGGGAAAATTGAAGATGTCGAACGAGCCCCTTGTGAGCAACCATACTTTTCCACATATGCAACGTCTTCAACTTATCAATATCGCTCGTCCTTGGCCCTCCACGTAGCGATACTACCGCGTCAGGTCGAATCTTCTGCATTATCACCGAACGAATCGCATTTATAAACCGCTTGCGAGCCTCAGGCAAATGCATCTCTGTGTTCTCATCTGGCCGCCCCTCAGCTAAGGGCGCTATGGCCGAGACAGCCAGGTGGGCAGCCTCCGTCCCGGTCGCGAATGAAATGTTTCCCTGGTCCATGGGCGGCTGGAGAGGAGAATGGGAAACTATAGTAAGATGATGAACGAATTCTGAAGTGGTTGGGAGCAGCTCCTCAGGAAGCTGTTCGGGCTTCATAATGCGATCAGAGATATTTCTTAGGTATCTCCACGTAGCAACGATCAGCGGGCTGCACCAACGCAAGGAGAATTGACAAGTTCGAGCAACACGCGGATAATAATCCGTCTCCGCGAGCAACTTTTGAATCTTTGACCGAACAGATATTTGCTCTAATGTGAACCAAGCAGAGAGAATGGCGAGACCAAATGATGTGACAGCCTATAACAAATAAAACATAGAATGAGAAATAGTCGAACAGGCAGACTCACTGTCAGGATGGTGACTATTGTTGACGTCACGATACCCTGGTCAATTGAGCCTCCATTTACGACAGTGGAACAGGCTTGCTTACTTGTCTCGAGGAATACGTGAAGAGCACGAGTCCAACGGAGAAACAAGCGACGGACATGATTAGGAAGACTAGCGGAGACCTTTTCATCCAGATTGCAGTCATCCGCGAGACCTTTTTCCCAGCCGAGCGACTCAACGACGTCAGTGAGTCAATTGGATTGCTCCGATAACTCAACAGAAGGACTCACTACATAGCCTGTTTCCAAGTTACTCCCAAAAAACTGCTAACTGCAGCCGCAATGCTGAAAACCAGCGATGAAAACCAAAATGCGTTCACAAAATCGGCCAACACATCGGAAGTGGAACCGTATGAAGATTGTAACGTCGTCGCAGTGACTACCGAAAAGAGTGTCGCTACAGTCGACAGATTCAACAGATTTTTTGCAGCGTGTTTCTGACGAAATTGGACAATTGGAATGCCTGTATTGGATATCCATGCACTGCTTTCCCTTTGACGCCTCCATGCTTACCAATATCAATGAACGTGGACAATGCTTCCGCAACGTTATCAATGTGATCCCCTATCTTCGCAGTGAGATCGTGCAAATAGTGACGCAAGGCTTGTGAGTGAAATTGGCCTGAGCCAGAAAAAATAATCATGTTAATATTCAAGCAGGAAGAGCATTTGATGGCACTGACTCTTGTACTTGTCCAAGTTGAATGACCAATACTACACAGAAGTGTCTGAGTTGGATGAATCAGCGCAAACAAATTTAGCATACTTCCAAATCCCCCTTGAAGTCGTTCATAGAGTGATTGATAGCCTCGTCGGTGAACTCGGCGAATTCATCGAGACACTCAAGGAAGGTGACGATGTCTTTGGCAAAGCTTTGGAATTGAGTGTAGGGCACCATTCCTTCCGACTGGGGTTTTACGATTGGGACATGTTGACCACCCAGGGAGCTCTGCCGTTTCCGATGAATAAAGCTGGGATTTGAAAGAATCTTACGGGGTTGCTGCTCAATTTTTCGAGGGTATAACCTGGTGGCGTTCTCTCTGAACAGAAAAAGAAACTTTGTCAAGCGTTCGCGCAGATTGAATGCAGCGGAGAGAATCTCAACCGAGCCCCCCAGTTGGCATGCAGCAGTTGCAAAACTGCGGAACTGAAAAGAGATGGGATGGAAGGAGAGGAAGAGGCACACGGCATACCTCTCTATCTAGATTTTCTATCTGTCTAGAAGAGGCCGGGTTGCTGACATGTTCCTCAATAGGGAATGAAGGACTTACTTTTCGAACCGGAAGAATTTCTTAACACCAGTATTTGAAATCATTTCGAGAGAAGTGGCTAGAACAATCCATGAGACATGAAGATGTACGTGCAGAGACACGTGCAACTTACACAAATCCTCTTCATCTTCCTGCACGAGGGGCGAGGCAACATCTAAGGGGATCAATGAGCACACGTAAGAAGTATGGATGCGAAGAAAGGAACGAACCAGACCCGAACGAGTTGTCGAGATCAACCTTCAACTTTTCGCTAAAGCCGGCTAAGCGCTTCGAAGGATCGCTATACTTCTTGGATGAGTTACTACGCGTGAGGTTTAACTTCGGGCCGCCGCGTCTCCGCCCAGCTCGTGCCATGATATGGATGACAGATGGCAAGCCTGGGGGGGCTCTGTAGAAGTAGAGAGAGGGGCACAAACCGAATGGGGCGAGAACCAATGGAAGATGCTCTGGCTTTTGATGTAAACCGACCTTTGAGCATTGCGACCATGCCCCTCGTGCATGGGATACAAGAATAGATTCATTTGATTGCAATGGTATTTCTCGACGGCACACACTGCACCATCGTCGCACTACCCTCCTCGTTACTCCTCTTTTGTGCTGTTGGATGTACTAATGAACGCCCGCGCCTTTGGCGTCATCGCTGCCGAGGTGGTAAGTTCATCGTGTCTCACACTTGTGTAGTGAACGGCAACTTCGTGCGAAAAAGCGGCTAGCACTGCACCTTCAAGTTCGTGTGGACTTACCCGCGCGCAGCGCGCCTCGACTCATGCAACAATTACTGTAATCTCCGAGTCGATCCTGATGCTCGATGACCAGTAGATGGTTCCAATGTGAATGGTGAATGGGTTACGTTTGTGGTCTCTCAGTCTAGTTGAATAGCCAGAACCGGCCTCAACCACCAAGTCGATAATTCAACTGTCTCCTTGGCCATGGGAGCTGTAGTACAGCAGACCCGTGTATCATCACGCAGATGTTTCGTCCGAACCTAGCGCGATAATATCCCGCTAGAGACGGAAATCTACCAACGCCTTCACAGATATCCCATGTGAATGAAGCAACACGTTGTAAGTGTCCATCACAACGAACGCATCCACCTCATCTCCGTCCTCCCTGGACCTCGTGTACAGCACGATGGACTTATCATCGTGCAAGCGTCACTCGTAGTAGTACAGCATCCCCAAAGGAGACTAGTTTGCATAGCTGAGCATACCCGTTGAGCACACGTGTTTCCGAAAAAGTAGGCGCGAAAGCGGCCTCCTCCACGCATATTGTCGAATACACCAAGCCAGGGCATCTAACAACTGCTACGATAAGTCAGTACTCACATACACTTCGAGTGATTAGCCGTCCTTGTCACCAGACGACCGTAAAACGATCCTTCCTTTTTCTATTAGCGCAAGGGCCTGGACGAAAGCGCGCCCGTTAAGAGACAACCGAATTTGATGATATGACTGGTTGCTGTTGCAGTTATGTAGCATAATGCTTGCATCTTTACATCCCCATCTTCTTTTAGGCATCATCTCGCCTTCGTCGTCGTGAGACCGTAAATTTGATAAATAAGTTGAACCTCAGTGACGCAGCCCAAAGGCGATGGCAAAGGGGAAATACACAACTTGATCGACGCTAACTGGTGTCACTCATCTTTTCTTCTGCGCCCGTGCCCATCCTGATGTCCTTAAGGTTAAGACGGCGGGAGCTCTGATACATTTCCCGCGCTCGTCGTTGTCAATGTAAGTAGATGGGGAGGACATACCGGGGAAAATGCGTTGCCTCGGCTCTGTCGTAGTCATGGGCTCGCTGCGCTTTGCCACTGTCGCACATATAGCGGGTGTGAAACGGTCAGTAATCGAGCGGCCTGGGACATGAACTTAGCCGATCGCTGATTTCAACGTCGGCATTTGCCCAAGGAACAAAGTATGTGTGATGTCATCAAGCTGACACCGCTTTATTTTTCCCACGGGCCCTTGTTTAACCGAACTTTGACAGCGTTCGCTCGGCCTTGGGAGCGACGACTCGATTCAAAAATAACATGTCTTGAAGTGGGGGCCAACCGTGTGGTTGTCTGAATACACTCACATTGACCCGGTGGATCGTGGTGTGTAAGACAAGGTCTAGTGTCTCACTCAGTCAGCTCTGAACAAGATTATAAGTTTGTTCCATCTTGTGGTGCCTTCTACAGGACTACTTGGTGCCCTCCCGCCGCGACGCCTGCGCTTGACCAGCTTCATCCTGAAGAACGAATCTCTGTGCGTTCCAGCAGCATCGTTTTTGAATCTATGAAACGATCATCAGGTGTGTCGTTCGTGTCTTGGATAGATGAAAACTATTCTCACATCATAAAGCGCATGACCAGGGCACAAAAAATGCGTTACCCTTCAATTTTTGTAGCGATTTATTGGGTCGCTTGACTAATTTCACTGGATTATATTGTTTTACATCATTTTTGCGGCTCACCTAGTATGCGGCATTTCCAGATGTATATAACGTCGGTGTCACGCTCGTTGTTTTCCTATTTTCTTCTGACGGACCGACAGGACGTTGTCGAATCTGTTGATCGAAAGAACTAGAATATTGGCCGGAGGCGTACCTTCACAAATTAGTGACTGGACGGGAGTCATCCTAAGTTTTGGTATTACAAGCTGCACGTCTGCTGAGCAAGGTAGATGGTAGTTTGTGCTTTGAGCACACGGAGAGGTCCGTGTAAGTCAAATGCTTCAAATGTCAATATTATTTTATCTAATCAAATTGCTGGCGCGTCGTGAAGGGCCTGCAAGGCAACATGTGATCGTGTAGTTTCCAAATAAAAAATGCGTTATTATTTTTTAATAGCTTTGTCAGGTGAGTTACGTCCTCATTCACAATGGGCGCTTTGACCTTTGGTAAAGACCAACGTAACTGGCACCTCGGTGTGGAATCATTCCACTGGAGTACCTCCCTTTGGTTATTGTCCACTAGGTTACTAGAAAGCAAGCTTATCAGACCATCGGACACTCTTTATCTAGTCACCGATGTGGTTGTCGTCGTATGTGGCTCCACACATCAAACGTTTTCCCAAGTGATATGCCAGCTATTTTCGCATGATTCAAGATAAAGTGCAACGCACGGTCCACATCTCGGTGTCGGTATATTCCTTCCGTGTTTAATTAGGAAGGATGGAAGGGCTGGACGCCGGAATCAGCCAATCCATAAAACGGCGGCACCGCCTTTTGTCAACCCAGCCGCCCGCACGAGTGCGTGATTTTCGTCTCCACAGACGTTTTAACTTTTGGGGTGCCTGTTTTGACCACACAAACGAGTGGAAGTTTCCGGGTGATACACCTCCAACCTTCGTCAGTTCACAAAGGTCACAACGTTGGGCGCGCTTTGACGTATAATATACCCTCATGAAATGGGTATAAATGCGTCCCCCCACCGCACACGACACTCTATCCGCCGAGTACCACTCCCCTAACTCGAACACTCTTATCCACTTTATTTCCCGCCTCCCTACAATGTCACCCTCTGGTCTTATTTATCCAAATTCTCTGCGCCTGGCCACACCCACAAACGACCCCATCAGTCGCCACCTCTCCTCGACCCCAGACCCACTCCCTACGATATACCCCAATCCAAAAGCATCATACCCCTCTCTGGATCTCCACATATACGACCACCATCCCGACTCGCGATACTTGATCCCAAACGAATATTCCTCCTGGAACCCAATCATTCCTCTGTCCCCTGTAACTTCCGAATATGCTCCCCAGCCCCCACTGACTGGGTGGTTCGAAGATTTTACCGATGCCTCCGGTTGCTCAATCCCCACCCCCCTGGAGACACCATCACTCCCAATCCTACCATTGCCACAATCGCCCTCGCCTGAATCTTCTAGTCATTCCCCCATTTCTCCTCAACCTTGTATGCAAACATTCCAAGGACACACCGATCCCTACTCTGGATTGTCCACCTTCCTCCCTGCGATGCCGACCCTCCCCCCGACCCTAGACTCGCCTGACTTCATCTCACCCGACATCCAACCGAACTCTAACCATCAAACTCCCGAGGGAGATTATCTCGCGACCGAATCGTGGGTTGGCGCCCAGCATTCCAGCCCGACGGTGACTCTCCCGACTCTACCACCACCCCCTGCCCTGGACTCCCCGGACTCCGTGTTGTCCGACGTTCAACCGGAAGCTGTCCATCGATCTCCTCAGGGAGCCCATCACACGTCCGAATGGCGCGTTCCTGTTCACTATCCCGGTTCACAGATGGACCCCGCGTTCGTTGGTCAGTGCCGTTTTGTGTACGAATTTGGTGCTCAGCCAGGGCCGACTGGCAACATGACCTTTGGCGGATGCACTCACGTCGGCACCGCGGTCGAGCCTGGGACGACGCTCCCCCCTCGCCATATGCCGAATCCTTTGGTGAGGGCCACTAAGGTGGCAAACACCCTCGGTCCGGTACGAACAAAACAGAGGAGGAGAAGGGACCCCCTGCATGGCGTAACGTCTCTCCCTCATGTTCATCTACATCCAAGCTGACACTCTACACGCAGGTGGGGGAAAAATACCTCTGCGAACAATGCAATATCATGGTGCTCTGTCGCCAACGGAGAGCTCACGACGAGGTGAAGCACTCTGGAAAAGACTACGTTTGCTACATGTGTGTGGTGATGCACGGACAGGAAATCAGGTGAGTTCTATTTTACATAAATCGTTTGTATGCTCGGCATTCTTACGGGCGAACGACGCGGCCAGGATGTCCAGAAAGGATAGCCTCAAAAGGCACATTGGTGAAATTGAGGATCACCGAAAGTACGCCGCACTTGTGAAGGACAATTCGTTGGGCCTTTTGCGTTCCCGCAAACCGGACGAGTTCTTCGACCTGGAGAAACTCAGACTCATGATGAAGGCTATAGATGACCACTGCGATGCCCGACAGGATCAGACGGGTACTAGCACCCATGCGCAAGCTTAATCGGACTTTTTTCTTTTTCTTTATCTCAACTTTCCTTGAAACTTATGTACACATACGTACTTTTAGCTTTTTTTATCGATAAGATGGACTTTAAACTATGTGACTAATCTATGTACCTATGATCTCTGTACCTATGATCTCTGTGTAGCTCGAAATACTCAATAATACGTGTTATGCTCTGATTTCCGAGACTTGACAGAGCCGATCTTACCTTTCTGGGATTTTTTAATGTAAGATTGATCACCAGCGTATCCCCAATTAGACTTGACCACCCTATTTGTTTTTTTGCCCCAAGGTGCACTCGCAATCAGAAGCACCGTCTGCCGTGCCATCGCACCGAGTCGACTCTAGGCACAATCGTCGGTCAATGCTTCCAACAAAATAGCATTCACGCTCAACGGGGAGGCGAAGATTCGGAAGGGTTGCCACGAACCTACCGTCGCCTCGGAGCAGCGGCAAACGGCTCGAATAAAATATGACACATTCTGGCGTGGAACAGAACGGGCCGCGGACGCACCGTGTCTCAGACAGAAAGTCGTTTGGGGCTCTGATTGGGCAGTGGGGTTTCCCCGCCCTTGTACACAAGTGAACTTTGATCGTCAGATGCTTAAACTGTGGAACGAAAACTTGGGAATGGGCCAATAATGATACGACGAGCCCAGTCATGGCGCTTCATTGTATACGTGCTCGTTCGCTCGCAGTTCTTGCAGCGCCGCCAGGATATCGTGTTTCATAGTGAATTCACGCGCAGGTCCCCAACATACATTACAACGTGCGTACATGACTGACTATGCATCTAGCAGTAGCACAAAGAAGTCTTGGATGCTGTACTTACGTAGCTTGAACATCTGGCGAATGGAAACAAGAGAGGATGGCATGATAAAAAAAAAAAAAAAAGAGTACACACAGTGCGACGAAACGAAGAAAGAGAAACAAGATCCAACTATAAACAAACATAGTGAAGAAAAAAAAAAGAAGATAAGAATCCTACCCTCTACGATCGTTCCCCCAACTTCATCAACCCCTTCATCGCATTCGCCACTGCAAAACTTGACTTGGCCATGATCTGTCGCGACTCCTTGGTCACTTCGGGAAGCGCCTGCACATCCTGAAGCTTCCGCGCATGCTCCGACAGCTGGTCGAGTAGCTCGCCACCCTGTACCGCAGACGCAGGCGGTAGATTACCGCTGCACACTGCCACGATGCTCGATACAATCGTGATGATCTGCGTCAGGTTCTCACTGAGCGTAGGCGCGGGTATGGGTGTGCGCACGCCCGAGAGCACGCTCTGGATTGCATACACGATCGATTCGGTCTGCGCTTCAAGGTAAGGCTGTCGACCACACGTTGAGCACCGCGACTTGCAGAAAACAAGAAAGAAAGAAAGAAAGAAAATAATAATAATAACGCGCGGCGTACCTTGAGCTCTGACCACGCGTCTTCCGTTGGCGCAGAGTCATCGCTTATCCCTCCATTCCCTGTCATCCCCTTGTCAAATATCGGAGGCGGTGAATTCGTGCTCGAGCTCGAGGGTTCCGAGGACGACGCCCCGCGTCGGTCCGCAAATCTCGTAGGCATTTCTCCATCACCGCGCCGCACGCCCGTCACAGACGACGACTTGCGATCGTGTACGGAGCGCAGCTCCTCGATACTCCGTACCGGTGGCGTCTGCGACAAAGGTGGTACCGAGAACTCGTCCTGCTCTGCGCGCGTCGCCTTACGAATAAACACGATCCGCGAAATCTCCGTGACCGTCGTGGAGACATGGCTCGAGGCTGCATCGAGCAGGCTGACGGGCGACATGCCAGAGCTTACGGCGTGTGTCTTGGTCGCCACGACGAGGTTCGACAGGGTTGCTTCGAGGCGCCCGCGAAGAGAGTGGAGATGGTCGATATCGACATTGACGCGCGTCGGTCGTAGTTCGTACGCTCGAACATCTTCAATGATCGCAGAGGTGGCGTTTACGACCACTTTCATAGGCATGAGGACGCGCGTCGGGGCGTTTGACCGTCCCGCTGCCAAGAGAGTGTCGATAGCTGACACAAAGGCCGTGACATGAATGTCGACAAGTCCACCATCCGGAGCTACGGGCATTTGATCGTCCGTCTTGGGGGCTTGCGTATACAACTGAGACGTGGCTACGAACGAAAGTAGAATCAGTCCAGATAAGATGCAAAAGGAAGCTCACCTTTGACGCTCCTCAGTTCCGTCTTTGCCAGCTCGTACTTGCGCTTGTACTCTTTAAGCTGATTGTCTAGATCGCGTATGAGCGCGAGGTCTGCATCTTTTGCAGTCAGCAACTCGTCGTTTCTACGACCCAGGTCCGCAAGCTCTGCCACCAAACCCTCCATATCTGATCGAAGTTGCTCAATCATCTCACCATCACCCTGTCCAGAAAATTAGATGCCACCGCCCAGAATTGAGAATGGTTGGACAAACTCGCGACAAGCCACCACCACGTTCATCTTCGAGGTGTTCGAGGCGGTCGCGAAGGATCTGAAGCTCCTCTTCGTCGTTTTGAACCCGCTTCATTTCCCTCTCCTTTTCCCTAGCTCGTAGGTCACGAAGTTCGTCGAGCTCCTTCTGCAGCGCTTTCATAGAAGACCCATGTTCTTCGGCGCGCTTTACATGGAATCAATATTGCAACGAAATTTGGTCCACAACTCGACCCACCTTGCGGAAGCCATCAATTTCTTCCTCCAACAATTTGATTCGCTGCTGAGAATCTCGCAGCTCCTTGTCCCGTTGTTCTGCGTTCCCAAGATCTCGTTCCAGGGTCGCAATCCTGCCTTGCATCGTTGCGATCTTGAATTCATACTCTCGTCTCAACCGCTCGTGGTCCTCTCCTCCCACGCTCGCTCGCCCTCCTATGCTCCTTACAGCTGACCGGTCGGACGTTACAGACGCCCGACCAAGTGATACCTTGTCAAAGTAATCTTCGCCACTTCTCGCCCCACCTCCCTCGTCCTCATCCAAAGCATCACCCGACATCTGGCCCCTCAGTCGCGCGCTCAACGCGCTCAAGCCACCTAAAGGAGGACCCTCATTGTCCTGCTCGTCGTCTACCCCGCTGAAGCCATCCCCATCTCCGTCCTTGCCGCGATCACCAACGACGATTACTGAGCTTTCTCGAGCCTCTTCACGACCGTAGGGCACCTCGATGTCCTCCTCTGCAATTGTGCTTTTGTTCGGAATAATCATACCGCTCACTGCGGTCGCACTCTGAGCGGTGGTTGTGCTCGTGGAGTCACTGTGGATGCTGGTCGATGCGCTCGGCCGGCGACCAAAATCAGGGATGGGTCCTCGTGCACCGTCCTGGGATGGCTTCTTTCGGGAGCCGAGCGAAAAGGGGTTAGAGTCTGATCCGTAGGCTTCGTCGCTCCGTCTGGGTGGCACTTCGTCGTCGCTCGGTCGGTGTCGCGCGAATCCGTCTTCTGAAGGGCGCCGACCCAAGATGTGATGTCCGAACCCGTTGTCCAGCCCTCTGTCTTCTGAAACACGTGTCATCCGAGCGCCTGGTATGAGGGCGGGCGGATCAGACCGCGGCGAAGCATGGAAGTCTGGAGAAGGCATATCGTCATAGGCTGATCCGGGGGAACCAACCGGGGCCGCGCCAGTTTCGTTCTGGTACATGTAAATAAGCGACGAGAGACGTGTTGCGAGACATACGAACCTCCTCTTTGAACTCGGGGTAGCGCCTTGAGAGTTCAAAGTACACGTCCGACGACAGATCCTCGAATCGGGAGGTCGGAAGTGTGGCAAGTTTCTGTCGGGCTTGGTTCCGCTTGGGATGGAACTCGTCTCGCGGGGGAAGACATGGTACTGGGTTCGGGTGAGCAGTGAGACCGCGGAGGCATAAAGAAGACAGACCTTCGTTCTCCGGTGTGTTCATCTTTCTGCGGACGAGCTCGTCGTACACGTCCGTGGAGAGTTCCTGGAACTGCTGCTTGGTGAGTCGGGTAAGTTTTTGCCGTGCAGTCGACCGAGAATTTGCCGGGGCTAGAGGATGCGGAGTCAGATGGCCGTTCAGAGACCAAGGACGGACGGACATTTGGCGAGGTATGCGACGAGGTATTGCTGGAGCTCGTTGTAGTGCGTCCTCGCGATGGCCCGGGGATCGATGGTGGGCATCGCAGGCATGGATCCCTGATCTTTGACGGGGCGGTAGGACTCGGTGCGGTAGTTGGAGATGCCGGAGAATGTCGTCGGTGTCGGCGAGGACGCCCTCGAGGACTGGTGCCGCTTCATGGCGGTTGGGGAAGACGGGCTCGCTGGAGCCGTGCGCTGTGTGGAATGGCTCCGAGAGGGTCAGCAACCACGAGGCTACGGGCGCGTGAGTTGCATTCTCACGCCGCCACGACCCAGCACGGATGACGCTCAGGGTGGGTGGAACAAGACAAGCCAGATCCTGTCTCAACTACGCGTTCGTCGTGTCTGAGGTGTCGGCTCGGCCTTGGAGGCATCTTACTGTTTTTAAAGGGTGCAGTTGACGTCAGACATATGTGCTTGTCGGAGGCCTTGTGGAGCCGGCAACTAGTCCAAAGGCGTCTAACAGAGAGCACCGGACTGCGTCTGTGCCCTTTTCACGTCGCCGTCAGTATTATGTCTCCAAAGTACCAGTTCCCGAGTCATCAAGGCACCATTAGAACATCCAAATTAGACATATAAGGATGATGCATCTACCGAGTCTCTTCTTCGGTAGCCCATGGTCGACTTCGAGGCGCCTCTCCTCCGACAGCGTGTCGGCATCCTAGGTGCAGGCGCAGCCGGACTGATCACTGGATACACCCTCCTCCAAGATGGCTTTCAGAACATACAGCTCTTGACGCGCGACAAGACGGTGGGGGGCACATGGGCCAAAGAACGTATCTATCCTGGTATCGCCCTCAACAAGTAGGTCCTCGGTGCCATCTCAGAGCCCTTTTTCTCAGCGCGTGATCCCAGTGTACATGGAGAATTCAAGTTTACCCCTCTACCCATGCCGTCTCCGGCGCACGTGCAGCAGACGGGGAACCGTCTCAGTGGCGAAGACATGAACGCTTACATGGAACGATTTGCTGATAAGTTTCTGTCGGGTCGGATCCGTTTCGAAACCGAGATTCTCGACGTTCGGCGTGGAGAGTGTGGCTCGGGTTGGAATGTTGAAGTGCTTAATCTCAAAACGGGTGATAAGGAGGTGTTGAGTTACGCTCGCATCGTTTTGTGTACTGGGGCAAGCTACCAGAATTTTTTTTTTCACGTGCTTTGCTAATTCTTTTTGCAGGGATGTAGCCAAACGCACATCCCTGAGTTCTTCTCTGCCG
>JBBPKM010000334.1:0-16302 GCA_038089255.1 Austroboletus rostrupii
AAGTACAAAGTGTCTGGTAAGCAGGGGAAGCATCTGGAGGATGCCAGATGCGATGCAGGATAGGTTGATCAGGTTGTGATCCTGATCTAAGAATAGGAGGAGGCTAGAGGCTCATAAGGAGCAACTGATGAGGGACCTCTAGGGACGACCTAGGAATGGCTCAGGAGAGCCCAGGAGAGGCCTAGAGGATGCCAGGAGCACACAGGGGCGGAGGGATCTTTGGTTGGAGGAGCAGGAGTTGGCTGATCTAGGAAAAGTGTAGTGGGGCCACTAAGGTAGGGACAAATCGTAACAACAAGCAGGTACTTGTAATTTTGCTACAGCAGATCAGATCTATGATAGTGAAAATCCAAGATAAAGGCATTAAGTTATGAAAGTGGATTAAATCTGCCATATGTCTATTGTTACAACTTGTCCCTGCCTTAGGAACCCCACTACACTTTTTCTAGATCAGTCATCTCCTGCTCATCCTACCAGAGATCTAAAATACTCCAAGTGCTAAGGCCCAAATGTATGAGCCAAAACACCTTTTTATGTCTTCAGAATGTTATCAAGGGTGGAGGCACCTTGGGTTTGAACATAGACTTTGCTGGTGGAGTCTTGAACACCAGGCCTTGCCAGCTGGGATTGGCTACCCCATACTAGGTCAAGGGCTTTTAAAAAGGACTTCTTCAAAGGGGATGGAAATCCCTATACTTTGGAGGAAAGATCCAATATTTCAAGACTAGGGATCCAGTTCTGTTGCCCTGGGGTTTATATATGAAAAGACTATGTACATATATGTACATGGAATCTAAGATATATTGTACACTACTTAAATAAAAGTCTGTTACTATCCAATAAAAATATTCTAAGAATCTAAAGAATAGATATAAGTCATTGAAGGTCATAAGAGGTGTACCGTGCTATCAAAGCATGTTATCATGACAAATAGGAATCATTGACAAGACATAGCCTTCAAGGCTGTGGTCTTGAAGTTACCACATGCCAGTATGGCAGATCTAGAGATAAATATCAAATAGAATCCTTGATCCATGCTGCTGCTGCATATCTTCATGTACAGCCTTGCAATGAAAGAGAATTGCATGGTTCTAGAATAAATATCATGAGGGACCTTCATGGTGTGGCAGCATGCTACAACCATGAGGCATAGATAAAAGTGGCTCTATATGAGCCATAGATAAGACGTGAGTCCTTGTGACTTATAGATAAAAACCCTGAGTCAGGGAACAAGGTTCTGGACCTTGGTATGACTCCAGAGGATAGATAAAGCATGAGGCAGGCACAGCCATGCCATGAGGAATTGGTCAGGCATACCTGAACCCTTTGAGGAACAGCCATCCTATAATTGATGTGACTTGCATAAATAGGGTCAGAGTTTTTTCTAATCATGTGACTTTGTGATCAACCAGTAATCCTTGATAAGATATTCAGGGGAGATAAGATATGATGCATGATTCTCTGATAAGATAATATTAATAGGTAAGATCTTGCAACCTGGCAAGACAAGTTGTAACAAGGTCGTAAAATGAAAAATAAAGCCATTAATGCCACTTCTCTTTGATATAAATATAGCCATAAAGGCTTATTTTTTTAGACCATAACAAGATCCCTCTGCTCCCGTATGCTCCTGGCATCCTCCAGGCCTCTTCTGGGCTTTCTGGAGCCATTCCCAAATCATCTCTGGATGTCCCCTACCAGTTGCTCCTTGTGAGCTATCCAGCCTTCTTCTATTCCTGGATCAGGATCACAACCTGATCAACCTCTCATGAGTTGCATTTAGCATCCTCTAAATGATCCTCCAATCTCCTAAGCACCTGGATTATCCACCTGGTCTTTCCTGATCTTCCTGATGTTACACTTCATCCTAGGTAGGGTGAAGTGCAGCCCTACAGAGACTTGACCTCTAGGGCAATTTGAGTAAAGACTGGATATCTCATCAGCATACATGCATGAATGGGATCTGAGGATGAAGAATGGAGTTCAATGAAGAACTCATCAAGTATGTATGCCATATGGCTATGCCAGAAGGACCAGGTTACAAGAGGTATTGGAAACATCCTCAGGGAGCAAGATACCAGAGGCTGAAGGTCAGGCCTTGGTTAATGAATCAAGGGGAATCAGATGGGGATCCATTAGAGCAGAAGTAGGGAGAATCAAGCTAAGGTACATAGTTAAGTATCTAAGATTTATATACTAGAGAGAGATCCAAGAAAGGAAGTGTCCAGATAAGAGATGAGTCAGGAATGAGTCAGAGATAGCAAATAAAGGATCAGGGTAAAGGGGTGAACATGGATCAGATAAAAGAGAGGCAGAATAAGAAAGGAAACTAAGTATACAGCCATGGGCAAGAGGAGATGGAAGTGATAATCAAGATAAAGACTGAGAAAGGATACTCGGCTATGAATACACCATATAGGCAAACAGGAGAGACTGAGAGACAATGGAGAAGTGTCTGTAGTACAAAAATCAAGATAAAGACAGAGAGATCAAGGAAACTAGGAGAAGGAGATGAAGAGCATCAAGGAGATGTGATGAATCTAGAAATGAGTTGCTGTTGGAGCAAGCAGAGCTAGGAGACTAGAAAGGCATCATCAAGATGCGCTTAGATCTGAAGGAACATCTGATAAGAATCAGATGTGACTGAGATAAGATCTGTTAAAAATCTAGGAGGCCAGGAGGCAGACAAGAAGTTCCTATATGAGAAAGAGCACTGGAAGCGCATGAAGCATCATCAGGAGATGTCCAGGGTCGAGGGCAAGCATTGGCTGATAAGCCAGATATGCAGCAAGGTGTTCCTGATCATGTGGAAGATGATCAGGAGGTCAGAAGAAGGACTGATGATCAATCAGTGAATACTTGGCAGCATTCTGTGACTGTTGATGAGGCAGTGACAGGAGTGAGTCTGAGATGGTCAGAGAGGGCTGAGGAACAAGTGGGGACCACACTGAAAGCACCAGAGAGAATCCAGGGGACCAGGAGGAGATCTGGTGACAGAAGAAAATCTGGATGCAGGGAAAGTGGAGACACATCAGGAAGGGTCCTGATGGGTTGGAGTAGGTTTGGAGAACTCCTAGATGCAGTGTGTCAGGTACCAGATATAGATCAAAAAGCCTTGAGGTGGCAAGGGTAACCATAGGGGACTGAGGAGCATCCAGGGAAATACCTGGAGTAATAAAGGACAGTTGTTCTTGATGCTTGTGAAGAGATCAAGAGGTTCTGGTTGGATTCAAGATCAGAAGATGGTTTGGAAGTTCTGGTAAAGTCAAAGAAAGCATAATTTCAATGAATAGGATGCATCAGGGAATGCCCAAGGACACACAGAGATGTTAGGGACTCATCTGGATGCTGGCAAAAGAGCCAGAGAGTTTGGTGAATATCTAATGGAGATCAAATGTGATCTAGGAGGCTTGATCCTTTTTTAAGGGACAAGCGGTCTGTTGAGTGGCTAGATAGCCCAGTGGACTGTGGGTGGATCGGGTAGACATCCAGTAGGCACAGTGGTTCAGTTGGGGACTCCCAGAAGTAGCCAGAAGTTTGATACAGGTCTAGGAGGAGACATAGATCTAATTGTAAGCAAGATCTAGGAGAAGCGGTCAAGGAGGAGCATCAGAGGAGGCTGATTCGATTGGATACAAAGGAGATCTTTGAGGACATGATCCAGGAAAGATCTGGAGACCTGGAAGCACTTCTAGGAGGCCAAATAGATGACTGGATGAGGAGACCATATGAACTCAGTGAAGAGGACATGATCCAAGGAGATTAGGGATGGACAGATGGATGGTACAGAAGCTCAGGGGACTGGGAGAGCACTCAGAGGATGCTGAATGCGAATATGAGAGAGTGATCAGGTTGTGATTCTGATCCAAGGATAGGAGGAGGCTGGATGGCTCATAGAGAGCAACTGGTAAAGGACATCTAGGGACGACCTAGGAATAGCTCAGAAGAGCCCAGGAGAGGCCTGGAGAATTCCAGGAGCATACAGGGGTGGAGGGATCTCTGGTTGGAAGAGCAGGAGTTGGCTGATCTAGGAAAATATGTAGTAGGGCTACCAAGATAGGGACAAGTTGTAATACATGGATCATGTTCTCTTCATTGAGTCCACAAGGTCTTCTCATCTAGTCAACCATCTGGCCTCCTTCCAGTGCTCCCAGGTCTTCAAATCTTCCCTGGATCATACTTCCAAAGATCTCCCTTATATCCAGTCACATCAGCCTTCTTTGATGCTCCTTCTTGACCACTTATTTCAGATCTGGCTTCTAATTAGATTTTCTCCTGCACCTGTTTGACTTTTGGCTACCCTTGGAAGTCTCCAATTGATCTACTGTGCCTACTGGATGTCTACCCAATCCACCCACAGTCAATTGGGCTGTCTAGCCACTCACTAGACTGCTTGCCCCTTAACAAAGGATCAAGCCTCCTAGATCATATCTAATCTCCATCAGATGTTCACCAGACTCTCTGGCTCTCTTGCCAGCATCCAGACAAGTCCCTAACACCTCTGTGTGCCCTTGGGCATTCCCTAATGTGTCCTCTTTATTGAGATCAGACTTTACTTGACATTGCCAGAACTTCCAGATTATTTTCTAATTCTAGATCCAATCAGAACCACTTGATCTCATCAAAAGCATGAAGTACAATCATCCTTCATCACTCCAGACATTCCCTTGGATGATCCTCAGTACTCTCTGGTCTCCCTTGCTGCCTCAAGGCCCTCTGATCCATATCTAGTACTTTCTAGATATATCTTCTCCTTGTACCTAATACATATGGCTGTCTGCCATGTGTTTCCCTTGATTCAATCACTTCTAGACTTTGCCTAGGGGTTCTCCAAACCTGCTCCGACCTATCAAGACCCTTCCTGATGTGTCTCTGCCTTTCTTGCACCTAGATCTCCTTCCTGCTACCAGATCTCTTCCTAGTCCCCTAGATCCTTCCTAACACCCTCAATGCACTCTGTACTTGACCCCCTGGTTTCTCCGAACCTCCTGCACTCATGCCTGTCACTGCCTCATCAACAGTCACAGAACTACAACATGTATTCACTGATTGATCATTAGTTCTTCTCCTGATCTCCTGATCATCTTTCACATGATCAGGAACTTCTTGCTGCACATTTGGCTTATCTGCTAATGCTTGCCCTTGCCCCTGAACATCCCCTGATGATGTTCCATGCACTTCCTGTGTCCTTTCTCTCACAGGAACTTCTAGTCTGCCTCCTGGCATCCCAGATCTCCCACAGATGTATCTAATTTTTATCAGATGATATCTTGGATATAAGTGCATCTTGATGATTCTTTATTTGTCTCTTATCTGTGCTTGCTCCAACATCAAGTCCCCTTTAAATTCATCACATCTTCTAGATGCTCCTTATCTTCTGGTCTTCTATTTCCTTGATCTTTCTTTTTCCATTTGATTTCTTGCATCACAGACACTCCTCTTCAATTCCCAATCTCTTTTGTCTGCCTATATGGTGTATTCATAGCTGAGTATTCTTTCTCAGCCTTTTTCTTGATTGTCGCTTTCATCTTCTCCTGCCTATATAGCTGTATATTTAGTTTCCTTTCTTGATCTGCTTCTTTGATCTGATCCACATGTATTTCCTTTTATTCTGATTCTTTATTTGCTATCTCTGACTTATTCCTAACTTGTCTCTTATCTGTACACTTCCTTTCTTGGATCTCTTTGTAGTATATAAATTCTAAACACATACCCATGTACCTTAGCTTGATTTTCCCTACCCCTACTCCTGCTCTAATAGATCATTATCCAATTCCCCTTGTTTCATTATCCAAGGCCTGACCTTCAGCCTCTGGTATCTTGCTTCCTAAGGATGTCTCCAGCACCTCTTGTGATCTGGTTCTCTTGGCATAGCCAAATGGCATGCATACCTGATGAGTTCTACATTGAGCTTCATTCCTTTGTCTCCAGATTCCATTCATGTATGAATGCTGATGGAATATTCAGTTGCTACTTGAATTGCCATAAGGGTCAAGTCTCTGAAGGGCTACACTCCACCCTACCTAGAGTGAAATGTAACATCTATTAAAAAAAAAAATTCAGAAGCTTTATGAACAGAGCTATGAAGAAGACCAACTATGGCTGATATTACTAAAAAAAGGAAGGGTCTATGTATTAAACTATATGAAGTTACAATAGGACATAATCATCTTGCATCATAACATGTTAATAGCTTCAGTAATTTGGTTAGTGGATCTCACTGGTCCTGACCATCAGTAACCTTTGAGACCAAAAGTCAGTCCTGGAACCAAAAGGACTACAACACATTATCCAAATATATAGAAATATGTGTCAGCATATGAAAGGTCTTCATGGCAATTGTATTTCACTGAACTCAAGCCAAGATTTCCTTGGCCATGGTCCTGGAGGTCCTACTGGTATCCAAGGTTACCAGTGGTCTTAGATTCTTTTGGTTAAGTACTTTTACACTTCACTCTGGGTAAAGTGGAGTGCAGCCCTTCAGAGACTTGACCTCCAGGGTAATTCAAGTAGAGACTGGATATGCCATCAGCATACATGCATGAATGGGATCTGAGGATGAAGAAATGGAGTTCAATGAAGAACTCATCAGGTATGCATGTCATACAGCTATGCAAGAAGGACCAGGTTACAAGAGATATTGAAGACATCCTCGGGAAGCAAGATACCAGAGGCTGAAGGTCAGGCCTTAATTAATGGATCAAGGGGAATTGGATGAGGATCCATTAGAGCAGGAGTAGGGAGAATCAAGCTAAGGTACATGATTGAGTGTTTAGAGTCTATATACTAGAGAAAAATCCAAGAAAAGAAGTGTCCAGATAACAAACAAGTCAGGAATAAGTCAGAGATAGCAAATAAGGATCCAGGTAAAGGGGAATGCATTTGGATCAGATCAGAGATGCAGATCAACAAAGAAAACTAAGTATACAGCCATATGGGTAGGAGGAGATGGAAGCAATAATCAAGAAAAAGGCTGAGAAAGGATATTCAACTATGAATACACCATATAGATAGACTGGGAATCGAAGGGAAATGTCTGTGGTACAAGGGATCAAAGAGAAACAGAGAGATCAAGGAAATAGGAGACCAGGAGATGAGGAGCATCTAGGAGATGTGACAAATCTAAAGAGGACTTGCTGTTGGAGCAAGCGCAGATAAGAGACCAATAATGCATCATTAAGATGCGCTCATATTCGAAGGAACTTCTGATGAGAATCAGATATGACTAGATAAGATCTGTTGGAGATCTAGGAGGCCAGGAGGCAGAACTGAAGTTCCTGTGTGAAAAAGAGCACAGGAAGCACATGGAGCATCATCAGGAGATGCCAGGGCCAAGAGTAAGCATTGCCTGATAAGCCAGATGTGCAACAAGGTGTTCCTGATCATGTGGAAGATAATCAGCAGGCAAGGAGGAAAACTGATGATCAATCAGTGAATACTTGGCGGAGTTCTGTGACTGTTGATGTGGCAGTGACAGGAGTGAGTGCAGGGTGGTCGGAGAGAGCTGAGGAACAAGTGGTGACCGCATTGAGAGTGCCAGGAGTGATCCAGAGGACTAGGAGAAGATCTAGTTGCAGAAGGAGATCTGGATGCTGGAGAAGCGGAGACACATCAGGAAGGGTCCTGATGGGTCGGAGAAAGTTCGGAGAACTCCTAGACGCAGTCTAGGAGTGATCAGATCAAGATAAACACATGGCAGACAGCCATATGTGTCAGGTACAAGGAGAAGACATATCTGGAAGGTACCAGATATGGATCAAAGAGCCTTGAGGCGGCAAGGGAGACCGGAGAGGACTGAGGAGCATCCAAGGGAATGCCTGGAGAGACGAAGGACGATTGTACTTCATGCTTTTGATGAGATCAAGTGGTTCTGGTAAGATCCAGGATCAGGAGATGATCTGGAAGTTCTGGTAAAGTCAAAGAAAGCATGATCTCAATGAAGAAAACGCATCAAGGAATTCCCAAGGACACACAGAGGTGTTATGGACTTGTCTGGATGCTGGCAGAAGAGCCAGAGAGTCTGGTGAACATCTGATGGAGATCAGATGTGATCTAGGAGGCTTGATCCTATGTTAAAGGACAAGCGGTCTGGTGACTGGCCAGATGGCCCAGTTGACTGTGAGTGGATCGGGTAGAGGTCCAGTAGGCACAGTGGTTCAGTTGGGGACTTCCAGGAGTCACCAGAAGTCAGATACAGGTTTAGGAGGAGGCATAGATCTAATTGTGAGCCAGATCTAGGAGAAGTGGTCAAGGAGAACAATCAGTGGAGGCTGATGCGACTAGAACTGATGAAGACCTTTATGAGCATGATTCAGGGAAGATCTGGAGACCTGGAAATGCTGCTAGGAGGACCAAAGATTGACCTGATGAGGAGAAGATGTACACTCAGTGAAGAGGACATTCCAGGATGAGATCAGATGATTTCAGGTCGAAGATTAGAGTGTATGGTGAGCAGTGAGAGCATCTGGAGGATGCCAAATGCAATGCATTCAAAAGAGATCAGGTTGTGATCCTGATCCAAGGATAGAAGGAGATTGAAGGCTCACAAGGAGCAACTGATGAGGAACATTCAGGGATAACCTAGGAATGGCTCAGGGGAGCCCAGTAGATGCCTGGAGGATACCAGGAGCATACAGGGGCGGAGGGAGCTCTGGTAGAATGAACAGGAGATGGCTGATCTAGGAGAAAGTGTAGTGGAGCTTCTAAGGCAGTGACAAGTTGTAACAAGTACTTTGCAAAAGAGCTGGACATGCTGGCATTGACAAAACAACAAATTTAATGTGAAAAGATTATATTTGGCTTGAAATGGTTACTGAAGTGGAGGACTATATTGCTAGATGCAACACATGTCAATGAATAAAGTCAAGCAATAAACTTCCAGAAAGCAAGCTTGAATTCTTGGAGCTATTCAAAGCTTCTTGGCTTGACATTTCAGCAGACTTTCTTATGGATATGCCTCTATCTAAAAGCTCTAACTCAGTGCTAGTTGTTATTGACCAATTCAGCAAAAAAGTTGTATTTATTCCATGCATGAAGACTGCCACTGCACTAGACATGGCTTGGCTATATTTAAAATATGTATGGACCAATCACAGTATTCTCTGATACATCATCTTGAACCATGGCCCACAATTTGCATTTCAAGTTATGAAAAGCCTTTCAAAGCATCTAGAAATCAAACTTAAATTATTCATGGCATTTTATCCATAAACAGATGGGCAGACACAAAGGATGATAAGAGATCTTCAACAATATCAAAGAAGTTTTTGTTATGAGAAGAAAATAGAATAGATGGACTGACTTTCAATCACTTGATTTTCATATAACTCTAAGAAGCAGGCTTCAATAAAGAAATCACCCTTCAAGGTAATATACATTTATGTAACTTGTATGGATATAGAAGCAAGCAGTTTGAAGGCACCTAGTGTGGACAAGCTTATCAATAATATTTAGGAAATATTATCTATTACAAAGTTAAATCTCCTGCAAGCCAGGAATTAAATGAAGAAGCAAGCAGATAAACACTACTCTGCTGCCCCTATTTATGATATTGGAGATGAAGTTCTCCTATCTACAGAATATTTAAAAAGTTCCAAACCTTCTAGAAAGCTCACAGAGTGCTAAATAAGTCCTTTTATTATTACAAAGTGTGTGGAAAATAACACTATCAAGCTTAGATTGCCCTGCACCATGAAAATACACTCTGTTATTAAGGTTCTGTTCGATACACCAGTAGGATAGTTGGTATTTTGGCTATGTAGTTCACTATGTTGGCTAGCTGGCCTGCTAGAGCATACCTTTAGAATGCTGTAATTGTATCTTCAGAACTCCATATCTGAAATGAATCAGATCATGGAGCATATCTGACTCTGCCCCCCTAACCACTGTTATGCTTGTTCTACAGCCAGAACAATGACAACGCCTCATCCAGCACATGGTGTTGCTCTTGAATATCATTTTTGTGCTATAATTGGTGCTATTTCATCAATTTCTCCACTGCAAAAGAATCCAGAGCCATATTATATGCCCATTCTTTCCAGTGAGGGATGGGTCCTCAAGCTACTGACTGGCCATCCAGAATGCATTCAGAATGAACTTGAAATGCATATGGAACTGTTTAGCAACCTTATTTCCATCCTTAGGCAATATGGCCATTCCAATTTAAGATCTATTTCATTGGAGGAACAACTGGCAATATTTTTGTATATATCCATCACTGGTCTATCAGTGAGGCATGTCAGAGAGCAATTCCAACAATCAAACAAAATGATTTCATGGTATAATAATTCACATATGGTATATCTGGCTGACTGCCTTCATAGATACTTTTATAAGATGGTACTCATTTTCTCTGCTGTGCCATTCTACTTGGCTTTTGTCAGACCACTGGGTGCTGGTCCTCTTTCCTCCCAAATATGGCTGAACTCCAAATTCTGGCCCTACTTCAAAAATGCCATTGGTGCAATTGATGGCAATCATATTCCAATCATGCCTCCTGTTCACCTGGCTTCACCTTATTGAAATTGAAATGGATTTCTCTCACAGAACTGCTTTTTTGCCTACAACTTCAACCTTTGATTCACATATATGCTTACAGGATGGGAGAGGTCCACTTCAGATACATGGATACTCAGAGATGTATGCTTGTGAAACCTAGTCATTCAGGAGGGGCACTATGTATTGGAGGACCTTGGATTTCCATCAAAGACCTCTATACTCATCCCATACCAGGGCATACACTATCATCTGGCCAGGTAGGGAAGGGCAAATGTGTAGTATGACATTCCTTCTTTTCATTGATTAAACTAATAAAAAGTAGGCCCACTAACCAGTGCAAACTATTCAACTTATGGCATGTGTTGGTGCACAATATTATCAAGCATGCATTTGGTGCACTGAAAAAGCACTTCTGCATCTTACTCCTCCTATTTCCTTATCTGCTGGAAATTCAAGTGAAGCTTCCAATGGCCATTTGCACAATCCACAATTTTATTCTTTTGCATCAAACTAACAATGTAGATATACCTGATGATGACCCCCATACTAATGATAACACAGAGAACACTAATGATTCTGATCTAGACAACTTTGATGTGGTGGATAAGGATACAACACTGCACAATAGAATTACAAGTGCAATATGAAGAGATTACATAAAGCTTAGGCATACATGGAGATTTGACAATGTGGACAACGAACAGATGTAATTGATATACTAAATGCATACATGTTCTACAATAAACTGGTCACTAAAGTGAAGTAGAACTGTCAAAGTACATAGAATTGTACACATGACTTTGATCATCCCCACCACTAATTCCATCAAAAGACATATCTTGCATGACAAAGCTGGAGTCAGTCATTGGAAGCACAGAGGTGTTGCTTGGCCCTGCAAAGATTAGTTTATTCTTGTAGGCAACTAGCATGCCACCCATATCAGCCATGTAGGCAAGTGTAGGAGGAGGTTGCATGTTGCAGGGTGGCAAGGAGAAGCTGGGATTTGCTGACATGGAAAACTTCTTTTGATGCCAGTTCATTGTGATGCTGTGATGGGTATTGGGATCCATTAGCTCAGCATACATCTGGCAAAGGGCATCATTGTGGTTGAAGATGTCCATCATGGCCATCATAGCCATCGCATTTGCTATAGTGGACTCAGCATTGGTGACCCTAGAATGTTTACTAGGGGCAACCAAGCCAACCAAAGATGACTGTATAGACATCGCTGAAGTTCTTGATCAACGCTTGGCCTTAAAAGCCTTGTCTGAGGAGACAAGGCTTGTATGGAATAATGGGGGGTGAATATGTGACATATTGGAAAGAGATTGAGGTCCACTTTCTGAAGAGTGAACATTGGGGCTGGAGATGGAGAAAGAAACTGAACAAGAGATTCTATCAAGGATCGAAATGGTGTTGTGCACTGCCACAAGTCAAGCATTGGAGTCAGGCAAGATAACATTTTGTTTGATCAAGAGAAGATTGTTGAGATTGAAGTTGGCACCAGGCCATTTCATGCCTATGGGGGCTGCTATTGGCTGCAAGGAAGAGTGGTGATGGCAGTTATCAGACACAGAGGGATTGAAAAGCATGGACACACCAGTCTCAAAGTCAAGGTCATCATCTTTATTTACCTCATCCAGGGTGTATAAGCCAAAGTTGGCAGTGGTGGAGTGACCTTCATAGAGTATCTTCATCTTTTCATAGAATGGCCAGCTTTGACTGCAGTGCTGCTCGATTTCCTTGGTCTGAAATTAAAATCAGTATAATACACCTGGGTGAATATTGATATGCACTTACTGCAAGGGCTTCAGTATCCAAATGCTGCTCCCAAACCAGAACATTGTCTGCCAATTCATTGCAGATATTTGCCCCATAAGTAGGGCTTCATTGGCTATGTTCTGACCCATTCTCATAGCTCTCCATAGCCCTGAACTTGGCCTTTAGCTGCTAATATGAGTATAAGTAAATGTGGCATTTGTTACACTTTGACCGGGTAGGTAGGAGCATAGCCCTTATGAAGCAAGAACCAAGGTTGACAAGATGCCTTTGGGCAAAGGGTTTGAGATTATTCTAGATAGCATCCACTTCAACAGTAAAACAAAGTCTGTTTAACTAGAAAACCAAGTGAAAGAAAGTGCTTGGAAGCTAGCACAGAAGAAGGATTTATTCCAGAGAAATACAAGGAAGAACTAAGCTAAAGTACAGGGAATCCATTGAGGGTTTATATTCGTAAGAGAGAAGTCAAGGGCAGGCTCATATAGTACAAAAGAGGGGATAAAAAGTAAGCATGTATGAGTAAGTGCTGACTGATGTATCAGTCAGCAAGAAGTGATGAGTCAAGAAAAATGAGTAATCATAAAGGAATCAGAGTACTGGTACAATAGTTGTGAGAGTGTGTGAATGACTATTATGGAAAGAAATATAAGTCTAGATAGAGACATAACGAAAAAAACAAAAGAAGAAACCAAAAAGGAATCATAACAGCATCAAGAACACATGTTGTACATACCCATTGCCATTTAAACTGGAGAAACAAGTATGGCCTATCAGTTCCAATAGCCATTGCTATATGGGTGAAAACAGCATTCAAGAAGTTACTTGACTGCCCCATCTTTGCCTTGTTTACAATCAAACAATTGAGGAATCAGTGGGTTTCTTTATCAGGCCAATGGGCATGGGCTTTCTTCTGAGTCAATGGCTGGATCATGAGGTGCAACATCTTGAGATCACAAAGAACAATGAAGGAGAAGAATCCAACCAGGAGCTCAGAGATGCTATATTAATAGTGAATAGGGAGCAGATGGAGATCTGAGGATATTTTCAAGAGTGAGGCAAATGGGAGGTAAATATTTTGGACTCCAATAAGTCATCTATAAGGTAGGCCTAGACTCTATGTGAAATTCTGCCAGCATTTGAGTTATTATAGCATTCCAAAGGCATGCCCTAGTGGGCCAACTAGCTGACATGGCAAACTACATAGCTGAAATACTAACTATCCTACTGGTGTATTGAACAGGACCTAATATCTCCAGGGTCAAACCTTATTTAATACAAAAAGAAGGTCAACCAGTGTTTCACTCTAATCTAGTCCATGTCATTAAAGAATTGAAGATTGAGTATGAAGTAGACCATATTGTCAACATTTGCTGCTAAGGTCATGAACTTGAATATTTAATCATTAGGCAGAATATGATGCCTTAAAGCAGACATGGAAACCCTTATCTAATCTATCTTATGCAAAAGAGGCTATTGCTTATTTCATAAACTCAATCTGAAGACAGAAATATATTCTACCTTTATGGAATAGTTTGGTCTATTTAACCTTTATAACACCAACATTTCTGCATCATATAGGATTATCCAGATTTTTAATTCATAGGAGGTAGTGTTACAATTGGTATTTTTCTTAATGCTTATTTTGGACTTATTATTTTTTTTCATGAAGTTTTCCTTTTATGTTCATAGACTCTTACACATGCACTCATATGATATGACTCATTATATTTACTTATTTTTATCTATGCTCACTTTATGCCATTGGTCAAGGCTATGCTCTCTTATCTTTGACTCATTATAATTTTTAGAGCACTTTACACTATTGGACAGTATAAGGTTTGGACTCAGCTAAGGACAAACATGTACACATAGTAGAAGTAGTATATAAACTTTTGGACAACATGCTGGCTCCCTAGCTTTGAAGTCTTGGAAATTTCCTCTCAAGGAAAGTTCTCTCCATCATAACAAGTTCTCTTGTTGCAACTTTTTATTCAAAGTTAAAGTGTTTCACTTTCCTTCTTCACCAGCACCACCAGCCCCCACCATGACTATTACAACCAAACCAATGGAACTTCATCTCAGAATTCCTAATAACTTTGATGGCTCATATAACAAAGCACTTTCATGGCTTTATTTTTTACAACTCTATCTAGTAGTCAATAATAAGCTTTATGATCCAGCAAACAAACAAATCACTCATGTCTTTTCCTTTATGAAAAAAGAAACTACCTTCATCTGGGCAGATATATTCTGTGAAGCAAAACCAACCAATGAAATATTTATACTTGAAACTTGGGCAGATTTTGAAAAAGAATCTAAAGCATCCTTTAAAAATATGAATATCAAAGAAGAATCCTTGGCCTGGTTAGCCAAGGAATGCATCTACAAAAATCACTCTAGAAAATATAATCCTGCCCTCTAGAAATATATTGCTATCTTCTGCAACAAGGTTGCAATTTTAGAAATCACTAATAACCAAGTCCTAATTAATTATTTGCCTTGGAAATTCCTGTTTCACTTATGCATCATATCCACATCATGGAAAAGATTCCAAACATCATCAATAACTAGTATTAAAAAGCAGCTCATTTTTCTAGCATTGAAGAATAAGTCTTAGAAATTGCAGCATAATACCAGTGTAGCAACACCATTTACTTGTTTACTTTCACTTTCTGTATCCAACCAACCCATGACCTGAATGCCATGGATATGGATATTATTTGTTTTAAGAAACTTATCTTGGAAGAACAAGAATAGTGCATCAGAGAAGGGTTATATTTATCTTGCTGAAAAAAGGACATATGGCTAGACAATGCCCCAACAAGTTTAACTGATCCCCTCCAATTTTAAAAGATGTCAAAAGATAAAAGAATCCTTAGCATCCATCCATCCATCCAAGAACTCCAAAACAATGAAACTATGGAAAGAATTCATTTGGATTTTTAAATGGAGAAACACTTGCAATATATGTTTCTTCTTTCCTTAATCTGTCATGTAACTCTATACTAGTAGCAATGAAATCTATGAATATTCCAATTCAACTACTAGTATCCACTAATATGATCAAAGATATTGCAATAGCTGCTCTTTTTAACTCAGAAGCACAAATCTTATGCCTAGACTGGGTCTTTGCTCAAAAACACAACCTTTCCTGAATCTGATTACTTGAATCAGTAACCATCCAAATGGAAATAGTGTTGTTGGAGGATAAAGACATTATTGAAAGATGCAGACAAAAAGTTCAAGTATGATAAGAGAAGAAAACAAAGAAGTGGAGTTTTTTATCAGATCAAATAGGAATAGGATTGCAAAGTTCTGCAATGCTATATAATTTTCTTGATTTCATATTCTTCTTTGCTATTAATCAGATCAGGAGGTGGCATAGAGAAGTTCTTGCCATAAATATCCTCTTCTTTGTATTTTATAAAAAGGAAAGCATGAAAAACATTGTGAATTTTCTACAAGGTAGAAAGTTAGAGATGGTTCTTATCTATATACAAACATATACACACAATTAAACTAGTATATAAACCTCTAGAATAATAGGACTGGCTCTCTAGTTTAAAGTCTTAAAGATTTCCCTTTAAGCATTTCTTCTCTTCAAAGAAGTAACTAAGTTATTGTTGCTAAAGCTACTATATCCAAAAACCTTTGCCTACACTTTTGGGCTTAGGATTGAGGTGTTTTAGTAGGATTGGTTTTGATAATAGAAAAAGTACAAAAGACTTGAATAGCATTTTCAGCCCTTCTAGTTTTTGTTATACTTCATCCTGGATAGAGTGGAGTACAGCCCTTCAGAGACTTGACCTTCAGGGTAATTCAAGTAGAGAGTGGATATTCCATCAGCACACATGCATGAATGGGATCTGAGGATGAAAGAATGGAGTTCAATGAAGAACTCATCAGATATGCATGCCATACAGCTATGCTAGGAGAATTAGATTACAAGAGGTGTTGAAGACATCCTTAGGGAGAAAGATACCAGAGGCTGAAGGTCAGGCCTTGGTTAATGGATCAAGTGGAATC
>JBBPKM010000335.1:0-16283 GCA_038089255.1 Austroboletus rostrupii
AGCTGCGACTTGCTCATCAACATCTGTCTGACAATGTAAGCCACTCCTCTTCCGTTGGCCTTGCACTGAGGGAAAACCCCAGTCTCGGCTATCTGCCGGGAGCAATCGTGAGTCTCATGTCCATCTGGGCATGCAACCAGCATGACATGTTTCCAGCATGCATTCTGGCTTATCTACAAGAAGATGGAAGCAGAAGAGCGCTATGGCCGGGGAGGTTTCATCTGTAAGCATTCGTCTCCCAAGTCCAACCTCGCTTCTCATCCAGCCACTAGATACTGGCAGTGGCCGGTACCAGCCCACCAACGCACAAGCATACCCCGCACCCCCTGGATATGGTTCCGTCCAACATGCTTGATGATATAGCTCTACATCTACCTGTCTGTATCTCGTTACATTCCTTCTGATGTTTTTAGTATCCCTAAACCAACTTTGTATGGGCCATCATGCGCTCGAAATCGACGAGATTCATGGATTTGTCCGGCGAGCTGGAGAATGCCCCTAGCATGTCCAGTATCTTTGGGTCCCATTAGAAAGAGAATCTGGTCAAGTGTAGTGCCCGTACCTCCTCCGTCTTGAGATTCTCCTTGAGCCAACCAGCGACCCGAACGATATCTTGGATCATGATCCGTCGCGAGTCTAGCTCGTTGTCCGGTACGTCGGGAAAAAATCTACTGAAATCCTGTCGACATTGCGCTTTCTGAGACTCGCTCAATTGTGCTGTTCCCGAGTTTTCCGTTGGGTTTTTTGGAGTAACCTTTTGCGCCTTCTTTGCTCTGGCACCCGTTCGACTTGGTTCAGCATATTCATCGCTCGAGGCCTCTACATCGCTGGAAGGTTGTTCCGTCTGATACTCGTCACTGTCAAGACCGCTGTCTGCGCCCATTTCGACGTCTTCATCCGCGACCGGGCTTTCTTCGCCATTCTCCCCTTCGAGCAAAGCAGCACATACTGCTCTCCAGTCCTTTCTGCTCACTCCGTCGTTGCGTGTATGCTGTGCTCCCCAACCTGTAGCTGCGTTTTCGAATACTCTTATAATATCATCATCAGGGGACAAGTCCAGAAGTCTTAGGGCACGAGGTATATCCGACAAGGGGACGTAGGACCGAGCATCAAAAGTGCTCGAGGGCGGGTCAACGATGAACCCGCCAGCTTGCTCGTACACTGCCGAGCGGGATGGTCCAGCTTCCGACTCCTCGAGGATGAAGCCACCGGCGGCGGAAGCATTTGGCTCGCCCACGGACGATGCTGTCGAGTTGAAAGCACTGTCGATACGATGTCTGAGACGAGCAGGGAGCGCCAGGAAAGAAGGATCATCTTCATCCATGTCTGTTGAGGACATGATTCGAGGTCAACCAGGTTCCTTCCATAAATGCTACCGTAGTTCCGAGTCATTGACTACGCAGCCCTACAAGTTTCCTCTTGACCTCCTCCGCAGGCGCAAGCACTACCTCAGCAACAGGCCCCAGCTCTCCCTTCAGCAGCTTCTCAAACACGACAAGCAGCCCCGCTTTTCTTACTTCCTCCTTCAGCGCCCCCTGGCGTGACGAGCTCTCAAGGTTCGATAAGAGATTACGAATGCAAACGACACCCCGATGCACAAGCCCCGGGTCAACAGATGCTGCATTGGCATCCTCCTCCGCCACATCAGCACGGACGCTAGGATCGATGAGTTGTGAAAGCACAAGAAAGGCTCTGTGACGCTCCATCTGCAGTTCGAATATCGCCTCGCTTGCCGTTTGTGTGCTCGTCAGCATCGCCAGAGCTCCCGACGCTGCAAGACGCGTAGGGAGATCGTCTACATCCGACATAGCAATCAGGACATGGATCTTTGACTTGGAGGATCCGCCATCACTCGCTCCAGCGTATCTTTCAAAAACTTGTTCCGACCCGGCAATTAGGTTGCAGATAAGCTCGGTAGCAGCTCTGCGCATGAGCGTATGATCCTCGAGCATCAAAAGTTCGACCTTGTTAACAAAGTTGGGAACATTTGCGACTCGAGACGCAAAGGATGGACCATGAGATGCAAGATTCGTGAGGGCCATCATGGCTTCAAATTGTTGGAGCATGCTTGCCGATGGATGAAGGAATAGTTGTGAAAAGGGTTGAATTGCATCAAGCATGTTGCCCTCGATGGGGCCAAACACTTGAATCGGTGGTGCTGTAATGGCTAGTTTTGCAAGTGCCTGTATCGCTGAAAGTGTTTCTTGAGGGACCAAATCTGAAGACGACGACGCCGTCTGAATGGTGCGAGTCAATGTCTTGGCACCTCCATCCCTCAACACTACTCCTCTGTTTTCCTTGTTCTCGACAAAGCTCAAGAGTACCTGACCAATGGATGACCGGATCCCTTGACTGTCCAGTCCAGATGCCGTGGCTAGCACGTCCAATGCACCGCAATCGATAGCAATACGACACCGAGACTGAACGTCCTGCTCAGACTCATTAGAGTCTGATTGATCGTCGACGCTGAGCCTGCCAGTCTGTTTTCCGCTCTCGGCCATCCGCCGCAGCTTTGAAAGCTGCTGCTGTTCCTGGTTCAACTGTGGCTTGTACGCACAAAGGTTGGCGACAATCACGAGAACCCCATAGATGAGCGTAGAGTTATTCGTGGCGTCCAAAACAGCCTTGCGTTTCGGAACAAAAGAGAAGAGTCGTTTCAGGATCGTGGTCTTGGTCAAAATATTTTTCACAGATGGATGAACGCTGAGATACGCCAGTCCCTCTACAACTTCGTTGAGACAAGTGTGGACGTCCTCGCTGTTCATGATCATGTCACTTAGCTGGATTGCATAAGCGACATCCTCTCGTGCCAACGTGCCAGCAGCGATAGATGTTCCGACGGCAGCAGCCGCTGCATCGCTAGAAGACCCCTGTGCAAGTTTGATGAGTGCAAGGATAGCTGCTGCACGGAGGGCATCATCGGCCGTCTGAGAGGATTTTGCTTGCAGCCAGGCAAGGGAATCTTCGGAAAAGAGCGGCCTGCAGGCCTTGTGGCTGCTGGCTTGTGCGTACAAACGTGCAAGCGCGAGTGCCACCGCTGCAGACGGAATTATTTCGAGCGTAGTGAGGAGGTCGATAAAGCCATCGTCCACAAAGATAAGTGAAGCTGATTGCCAGTCGACCTGGAAGAGTGCACAATGAAACGTGACGGCCGCGAGCAGGGCATCGTCCCGAGACTGCGATAGGCTGCTTGCAACTAGGGGTTGGAATATGTGCAGCAGGGCAAGCGTCCCTTGGTCTGGCTCATCTTCCTTGGTCTGGACCCTCTCTGAATGTTTGGATGCTCTTACTCCCCGACAGAACGAAGAAAGGATGAGAAACGCTTTTGAGCGCGAAGAGGGGGATTGAGAGGGCACGAATGCACCTATAATATAGGACAGCTCATCTGGCAGCAGGGTTGATGGGTTCTTGGACTTGGCCAGCAAAGCATCCATGTCGTGTATCGTCCTAAAGTCGAGACGATTGATGATCGCGTTGCAGTACTATATGGTGATCAATCATTCTTATTTTATCTCCGACTCATCATCCGCCTTCCATGATCACTAACGAAAGCGTTCCAGCGTCCAACCATGGCGCCAGAATGGATACGATCAAATCTAAACATACTGTTCTCTTCAAGTTACCCAACAACGAAGTACGTAGTATCAAAGTTGAAAAGGACATGTGAGTCAACGCATATCACTGGGCATAAGTTTATGGTAGCATTTTTTTTTGAAAAGGGTCGTATCGCTGGGCAGGGTAGGCTCGTTCCCCGCCAATGAACTCATCGGACAACCGTACGGATTTGCATATGAAATACACGAAAAGAGACTCGTGCGTTTGCCTCCCCGTACAATGGATGATATTGGTTGGTAGGTTCAACATTCGTTTTTCGAGTCACCCCGCTGAGCCTCCTTGCAGAAGAAACAGACGCGACAAACGAACTGATCAACGATGGCGAGTTCGTTCAACCACTGACTCTGGAAGAAATCGAAGCACTCAAAAAGTCTGGCGTGCATGCTTCCGTACGGTCACGTTACCTACCACAGCGACTCATCGAAGCGACATATTATTCTAGGAAATCATCAAAGTTCAAATCGAGCAACACGCAAATTATTCCCTGAAGACGGAGTACAGCAAGGAAAAGTATAAGAAGCGTAAAGAAGCAAAGTGAGCGATTGGATTGAGTTTGTCAACACTAATGTCAGTACTTCTCTCAGGTATTCAAAGAGTTTTGAGACAATTGAACCCACTCTGTACAACATCTGCGAATACTGGTTCAAAAAGGATCAAAACAGGATTCGAGACATTCGTCCCGATACTCTCTCACTGATGCTGAATTTGGCCAATGTGCGCCCTGGTGGACGTTACATTGTGATCGATGATGCTTCTGGCTTGCTAGTATCATCTGTTCTCGACAGGATAGGATGCAAGCGATCCCTTTATTGTAACCAATTACTGTGCTGACTCTTCTCAGGTGAAGGACGAATAATTTCGATAAACGACGCTGACTCGCCGCCTGCATATCCGGTGCTGACCCTAATGAACTACGACAAAGAGACCTTGTCATCCGTTCTGTCAAGTTTAAACTGGGCTACGGCCCAAGAAGATTACACACCTGGTAAATACCCTTCATATGTGAATACCACAAAAATATCATTGAATTTTTGCAGTCATAGCCCCACTTGAGCCTACATCAGGACGTATATGTTCTGAGCGCCAGCGTTCGCGCCTCGACAAACGAAAATTAACTTCTGACGCCCTAATGAGTACACGCAGGGAACTGTTTTCGGGAGAATTTGACGGGCTCTTGGTCGCTAGCGACTACGATCCATTTGAGATTGTGGTCATGTTATCACCTTATTTGGCTGGGTCTGCTGCAATCGTTGTGCAGCACGTGTATCTCCAAGTACTACTACATTTTTTTCGTTCATTTTGAAACGATCACTTATAATGTTATAGCCTCTGGCAGATCTACAAGCAAAGATGCGACTCTTCCCTGGTTATCTCGCCCCCTCGATCACCGAGTCATGGTTGCGCCGCTATCAGGTCCTTCCGGGTCGGACGCACCCGACGATGAATACGTCCGGTTCCGGGGGGTTTCTCCTCCATGCCATCAAAGTGTACGTGTACCTGTTCAACTTTTCAGCCCAGCGTTAACGTCCTCCCCTAAGTTTCGATGACCCAAGTGCGACAGCAGTTACGTTCCGGCAAAAAAATAAGAAAGGGACCGCCATCGTAGAATCTGAACTCCCATCTCCTATGCAAGTGGATTCGATTATTGACAGAGAATAAAGTAGCGCAATTGGCAAAACGGGAGGTAGCTCTGCTGAAGTATAATTCCTCAGCGCGATACAGGCGGGAGTTCGGGGAAAATGGTAGTGATGATCTGCCGGTGGTTTTCAACCAGCAAGATACAGCCGGGCCAAATCAGACGCACCTCGTCAACAATGGTATAGGCGATATGTTGGTTTAAACGCCTGTTCTGCAGCACAGCGAATATACGTCGTGCTCCGCGGCGGGCATTCGAGCGACCAATCATGTTGGCAGCCAAATCTGCAGCCAGTCCTTCCGTCAGCTCACATATTTAGTAAGGTCAAATTTTAAAGTAAACCTGGTATCAGTGCCGAGAGTTTGCGGTTAGCTTCATTTCGACTTCGAAGCATCTCCTCAGCAGTGCGAACTTCCGAAGACACTCTGAGTTTGCCTCCAGGCCATAAGCTTTCTCGGAACATAGTGAGCAAGGGAAGAAGGCGACTCTCTTCAAACAGAGATTGTACGCTTTGTCGTATTTTCCTGCGAGAAAAAGGTGAATTATGAATTACGATAATTATTAGACTTGGCAACTAACTGCTCAATAGTATCTCCAAAGACTTGCTGAAGAATGATAACAATTGCCTGACGACGAAGCCAATTGTTTTTCTTGTGGAGTTCAAATATGGCAAGTACCAAGTCACAGATGGGGGAAGAGAAGCCAGAAGTGCTTGTTTCTCCTTTCAGTGGCTTCAGATCCCCCTGCATTTGCATGAGAGCATCGAGAGAGGTCATTTTTCCAAACTGATTCAGTGCTTGGGCAAGAATTTCCTCTTCGCTGACCGCCGGACCAACTGTGCCTATGAATTTGGCCACCTGCCGCGTGAGACGTTGGATCATCACATCCAGCATGGACGGCCCGAAGAACATATCGTCGATACTCTCCGTGACGGACCGATACATGGACTGAACAATGTTCTGCGGGAACATCCCGTGTGTTTTAACCGTGTCGTTCACCTCGGAGGCAATAAAAGGCGAGTCCCTCGACAGAAATACGCGGAGTTCTGTGCTTTCGCAAACCTCAGGGATCGAGATCAAGCTCTATAAAAGAAGTTAGCATTGTCGTAGGCCCTGGAGTGCTTGTCACATACTTGCATATATTTCTCCAAGGCTTGTCTCCTAGTGTCAATAAACCCCCCCGAAAGTGATGTAACCAACCGCTTTCCAGGAAAGTCTAGACCACGAACTACAACATGCTCTTCACGAAGTTTGTTATGCATTCGCAAAAATTCATTATACCGTCGCGCAACGACCCAGCCGGACGAGAACGTTCCGTCTGTCGAAAGCTGTTGCACTTCAACGAGATACCGGACCAAGGACTTCCCTTCCTCCTCAGCAACGGTCGAACTAACGATAGAAACCTTTGTCCGTTGCGGAATGAGGCGGTTGGCAGACTCTTGTTGTTCATATTGAGTTTTTTGGAAGTGCAATTCCCTGAGTTCGCGGGTCATGGAAGCTTTTGCCTTGCGAAGGAGACGAAGTTCTTGGGTGTCTCCCGTCAACTCGGCTTTCTTGATAAGAGTATCGAGCATCGTCGCATGAACCTCCAACTTTGATATTTTTTTGCCGAGACGGGTAATTTCATATGAAAGCTGAAGGTCGCCAGGCCCTGCAAGCTGGAATGATCCTTGCCCGATCATATGAGCATTATCCGCTGTATCATCATCTTCATTTTCTTCGTCAACATTTGCTTCCCCCTCATCACCGAACATTCCACGTGGTCTCTTCCCATCTGAAACGGTTGGAATGAAGCTGTCTGCCTGAGGGCGATCTCGAGGTTGGATAGAGTGCTGCTCCGTGGCGATGATGTCAGTCAATGCAGCCTGTATGGCTTTCATACGTTCAGATTCGTCTATAGTAGACCTCGCATCATCTGGGTCATTAAAGAGCGGCGCACGTAGAATATCTGAAGGTGCGTCCGAAAGGGGGGCCATAAGAACATCGATGTTGTTACGAGACGCTGTAGGCGGAGTGTAAACTGATGGCCCACGGGCCATGTGAGGGTACTCCGACGAATGGGCGGATGAAACGAGAGACGGGGATGACTCTGAGCGAGGAAGGTGGGCTTTGGCCCTCGACGGCACTCCGTGAACCAGTAGCCGAGCGGGCAAGTCATGGTGTTGTAATGGTGGTTTGCTGATCGGTGCGGACGCTTCAACATCAGGGTTTCCGAACGAAGCATCTTCGATTACCCTGAACCATAATTCTGATTTCTGGAAATCTTCAAAATCGCTCTCCATCTCTTGTTCCACCTCCCTCTGAGCTAGCATGACGCTCCTACGAACTTTCTTGTTTTCAAGAGCACTGGGAACCGTCTCGCTAGAGGCGTAATTCCGAATGGCGACGACGTGCTTTTGCGAGATCGGCGATAGGGAAGGGTGAGGGGGGATGGCAGAGAAATACAAATCGTTGATCAGACATATATCTTCTCGTAGGGCTGCTGAGTTAGAAGGGGCTTGAATTGGATCATCCTCGTCGTCAGAAGTGTAGTCTATCGACTCCAGAGGATTCTTGAAGCCTTCCACAGTGAGCCAAAATTGCACGAGGAGTGAACGGTGGCGACGATCCATGAACTCCATGAAGTATGAGAGAGACGTTGGGTTGCCAAGAACGTCTCTAAACGATACTCGGGGTCGTGCATGAGTTTCACGCGCAACAGTCTGGTTATACAGTACATGAGTGGAGGGTGTAGGAGGATCAAGGGAATGACACCAACCGGATCTTGCTCTCCACCTAGTACAACGATACGTTGTTCAACGGTGCGCTTCGCAGTATATAACCTGTCCAAAAATGCCACCACATCCTCAGTCTTCTCCCCATTTATCCACTCCTCTTTTTCGTGATTCGCTAGCTAAAAATCAGCTCCTGTCCATGGCATAAAATATTTTTAATAAAAAAAAAGTACCCAGTAATAACCTTGTTCTACGAATTTCACCCATTATATCGTTCTTGAGGCGACGCGCATCGAGTAGAGAAGAGCAACGATTGATGCTCCGAAGGAAGGACTCAAATTGACGAACGTCGGTACGAATGGTGATTACGTCCCCACCAGGCGTAATCGTGGATGCAATGCGTTGATGGCGTCGCGGTGACTGAGCTTCTAGGACATTTCGTACCTTGGAAATCATCTTTCTAGGGGATAAAATCAGCAAAGAGACGACTTCAAGTAAAGGGGACACACTGCTGGTGGATGGCAGCCCCAGCCTAGAATCGAACTCAGAAAATGACCAGTAGGTGAGACACGAAATACTCACGACTTGTTCTATGGTGCGATTCCAAAAGTCGGGATCCGTGACCATATCCATGACCGGATAAAGCACGGAACAAGTGATAATTTCCCGGACTGCTATCTTGAGAACCCTGCTGCGTGCTTCGTTCTCCGGGAGGATATATGGAAAGATGCGCTCTATAATGCCTCTTAGATGCATTTCCTCGTTCTGTTTGGTGAACGTAGACGAAAGATTGTCTACAGCTGGATGCAACCTTTCACTCTTTCCGACATATCGGCTGGCGAGGAGCATATCCAGTTCCTCAGACTGAGTGAGATGACGCTCCAGACCAGCACCACGAAGAGCGACCTCTGACTGACGGAATTGCTCGATGTGGGCGGTGACCTTGGGCAAAATGCGTTTGACGAGGAGAGAAGGAACGTCGACTAGCGCAGCGCGCTGCAAGAGTTGTTCGAGTGCCGCATGAAAGGTGGTCGACACGGCGGTGGGGAAGGAAGGCGAGGACGAGATATCCTTGTACCAAGAGAGAACAAAGTCGCGGACGATGAGGATCATGATCTCATTCAAGTTTGAGGAGACCGCAGGCATGTCGGGACACAGGGACGGCAGCGACTGGGGTGATTTGTGGGACCATTGTGAGCGGGTGAGGACGGCTTGCCAAGCAGCGGGGGTCGAGAACGCGAGAGGACGGGCTGCGCGAGCGAGCGGGTTGTCGGGTGCGTGTGTGGCAGCGTCGAGCCTGCATGCGACGAGCAGGTGGGCGAGGACGGTGGCGAGCGCGACGAGGACGACGAAGGGGAGCGTGAGGAGGAGGAGTGCGAGGGGAGAAGAGGCGATCCTGGCGACGACCGGGACGCACACCGCCAGCACGCCGACGATGAGCACCGTCCTCGCCGTGAGGACAGGGCCGCCTTCGTACGGCACCTCGGGGCGCTGCATCAAGCCGAACTCATACATATTATGTACCGAACAACGTGCCAATATACCTCCTTAACAAAACAATTTTCTGCACCCCATGTCTTCCCCCCGCCCTCTCTCCACCGCAGAAGGCTTCCTTTGCGGTGGTCTTGCAGCCTGTATTGCGGTCAGCTTTCCTTTCCTCCCCACTGCCAACCCTCACGCAGGCGCCAGGTCACCGTGTCGAATCCTGCCGAGCTCGCAAAAACACGCCTGCAACTTCAAGGCGAGCTGGCAAAGGGCGGCACGCAAAAGATCTACAACAGCGCTCTTGACGTCTTCGCAAAGACGTGGAGGCACGAAGGTATCCGGGGTCTGCAGCGAGGTCTCGGCGCAGCAGTACGTCTTAGTTTGTCGTACTCTGTCGGGAATCATCCTCACATTTATTTAGTATGCGTACCAGGTAAGCGCTCCCACTTGTTTTACTTCCTCGTCCGTGTGACCCTTCTTCAGATTCTTCTCAATGGCTCGCGCTTGGGTATGCTGCTGTCTGTCGACATGTCCTGCAAAGTTGAATTGCCTCTTCAATTTCAGGATTCTATGAACCTTTCCGCCGGTCGATAAACCGTGTCATAGGCAGGCCCGTGGCTGACCAAATACCTCTCACATCCGTGGCAGCTGGTGCTGCCAGTGGGGCAGTCGGTGCCGCTCTTGGGAACCCGCTATTTCTCATCAAGGCTCGCATGCAAGTTAGTCACCTTATCTGTCAGATTGCATCCATACATACGACTCATCATTATCAAGGCATATTCTCCTGCATTGCCAGTCGGCACCCAGCATCACTACAAAAACTCTTTCCATGCACTCTCAACCATATTTCGTGCCGAGGGAGTCCGAGGTCTCGTTCGCGGTATAGACGCTGCTATCCTTCGAACTGCCATGGGCTCCTCTGTTCAATTGCCGACCTATAACTGGACTAAAAACCAACTTGTCACCCACGGTATCTTGCCTGCCAACAGCATTTGGACATACTTGGCTAGTAGTTCCATATCTGGCATCTGTGTGGTATGTCACGAGGTAACTCTTGTTCTGAATTTGAATCATGCTCTGCCCAGTGTATCGCAATGCAACCTGCAGATACTGTGAGCGTTCCGGATTTTTCCTGATGCTACTGCTGATATTCATTTGACAGGCTCTCACTAGAGTATACAACCAACCAACAACACGGTTACCCGATGGTCGTCTTCAAGGTATATTATACAAGAACCCTATAGACTGTCTTTGGAAGACTTTCAAGGCTGAAGGGATATTTGGATGGTATAAAGGCAAGCAGGCTCGCAACTCGAGCCGATATCATGTTTACATTTATTTGGAACAGGCTCGACCGCTCACTTTCTGCGCATTGCACCGCATACGTAAGTGGAACACATTTCCCTGAGTTCCTGATTTTATTGACCATATGTCATGCAGAATTATCACACTGACCGCCAACGACATCATTCTTAGTCTATACAAGGAACTTGTAATTAAGAAAGGGCTGTTGTAACCGTCTGCCCTTCGGATGTCTTGGTTCGGTTGTAATCATGTAGTTGATGTCCAGTCGCCAATATACCGTTTTTGACTCACAAATTCTTGTTTGACAAAAATCCTCAATTTTTTGCAGGGCTCGTAGCACAGTGGTAGTGCGTGTGATTCCAGAAGTGGATATCCACAAGGTCATCCGTTCAATCCGGGTCGAGCTCATTTATGTTTTTTTCTGTTGCAAGTGCATGGAAGAAACAGGAGCACGAGTGATCGACATGTAAGTCCATAGAGTCTACATGACCGGCACCGCCGGTGACTCTAATGGCGACGGTGCAACTATTGCCATCAACGATGACCATCTTGTTGACTAATGCATAGATGGCTAGCTCCATGTCCACGGAGGTCGAGAAAACAGCACCAGTGCCGGTGTACTCTCGGTATTACCGGTGTTGTTGCCGTTCTTGACGACTCATCGCTATTCGCATCAAGCTGGGTCGAGTGGCGTAGCTCATCTACCCGAACGACACCGCAAAGCTGCAGGAGTTCATCACGCGGAAATTTGAAGGAGTTGTTGGTAAAACCCTCGCTCAAACCCGCGACGTTCTGGATGAACAGAAGGCCCATTTTACTCAGAAATTTGGTGAGCATAATACTGGGTCTCGGATATAATGGTCAGACTAGACGACCTTGGTAATGGGATAATATTAAAAAAAATACAAAGATGAGTTGCATTGTCCTTAAAAACTCTTTCCAGTTATATGTCTAGCCGGTTTAACGAATTTCCAGTCCACTGTGAAGCGTTTGTCGCCAATACCGACGGAAATCGGAGACGCGTAGAAGATACCATGAAACTCCTTCGGGCATCCATCGACTCTTCCGAATAGACCAACTTGTTCTTACATCTTTTCCGCATCTCAGCCATCGCGGCATCCACTCTGTCGACGGCCTCCCCGAAACCTTCAAGTCCATCCCTGTAGATTCTGCCCATAACAACATGGTGTGCAATCTTGCACATGATAAGATAGATCCTGGAAGGCATTGCTGCCAAAGAGGACAATACTACGTCGAGGCGACTTGTTATTCGAGCGGGTGTAGAGTTCATTAGGATACTGGCTTGGCGGGAGAACAGCATGGCGGGCTATAAGGAGGGTCCCATCGCTTCCGCTATCTTCACGAAAGATACAGACCGCCGGTGAGGGTAAGCTTGAGAAGAGATCCGAAGACCAAGTGCCGGAGCGGACGGGCCGCGTACGTCGGCAGTTGGGTCACGAGAGTAGACGTGATCGAGGAGCTGCGGACCGGGTGAAGGTCAACTCACGAAATGCGCCCTCGACGTCAGTAATATGATATTTCGAGAGTGTCCTTGCAATGCAGGGCTGTCCTCGCAGGAGAGGGACTGGGGCATCACGCCCAGGAAAGGAAAAGTGGTCCTGCTTCCTTTTAAACCTCGGCAAAGCGGTCAGGGTCGATACTAGTCCACTCGAATCCGACGGAATCGAAGTACTCGCAGATTCTTTTGACCGAATTCGCGCCATACGAACGTGATCCGGTGGGTTCAAATAGGACTAATTTCCTTGGGCGCGCACCAAGCTTTGAGGCCGATGGACCACAGCCGGGGGGCCTCTGTGCGGTAGATGGATGGGGTTGAAGGGGAGGCCACAGCAGTCGGAAAAGGCCTTATAGGGGTCGCAGCTCGAGGGCGGGCAACGGGCAGTGGAAGAGGCAGGATATTCGACGCTAGTTTGCCGAGCGATGGACATACAATCGTCGAGAAACTCTTCTCATCTTCAGAAGTCAGTGGAGAGAAAGAAGACCTTGGTGAGCACAAGAAAATAGCGATGAGTGATAGGGTACGAACGACAACAGCAAACCTGGCAAGTCCCGGAAAAACCCAGACGTACGGTTACCTCCGTGCCAGATCTAGCACACACTTGTAAGGACTAGCACGAACAGGTCACGTCCCAACTAGGTTTAAAAGGTCGAACAAATTGTGTCCAATAATCGTCGCGGTAAAGTTTAAAGTACACAGTGTGTCATGGCGAATTAATTAATCATTGTCCATCTGGAATTCTTTCTTGCCGTCAAATAGACCTCCCCACCTGAAGGAGAATCCGTCCATGCTGAAGCTTGAGTGGGAATCAAATTTGTCACCTAGCGAGCTGTTCAGCATTGGATGTACCAGACCCGCTACCGTGGCTGAAAAGGAGTTTTTGAACAACTCACGAGGTATCGTTGGGCAGGCACAAAGGGACTTTTAGTGCAACCCTCGAGCGCCGATGTGCCAGGAACATCCCAGACTGTCACTTGCGCTGTTCGCTTTGATGGATACTTGAAAGTTCGAGTATCCTTGACGACAACCACACAAAAGGCCTTCACGTCCCTTGGCGGACAGATTGACTGCATCGTCATCAACAACATACGTCAACTGGAATCTTAATGATGTTTCATACCTCTAGTTCTTGATCAATCTCTTTCGAAATTTCATCCCGATCCTGAACAGCCCTTTCTCGGATGTGTCGGGCCAACCAACCAGCATCTTCAGGATCAATAGACGTTATAATGCTCCTGGCTGTCTCCACGTCTTCTCGTAATGAATCGTACAAGTCATAAACCTTGTCGGGTGGACTGTCTGTCAAAACATTAAATATCGACCACTCGGGTAAAAGCATATTGCTCTACCATCGTGTCTGGGTTTGAATCTCGAACTTGCACGTTGTTCGAGACGCTCTGCATAATCCAGCAATGTGCACCTACGCCTTTCATATTCAGACCATAATTTTGAAGCATGCAATTCTCGCTTCGTCTACGGACAATAAGTAATGAGTCAACGAGAATTCTAGTTTCCACACCTCCCATTGCGTGCTTAGCTTCGACTCTTCTTTTCCATCATGTGGTCCTTCTCTTTGTTTCTGACCATTAGCGTCCTCAACAATTTCTATGTATCCTGTTGGATACACCTATCCAAACATTAGAGAGTACTCCTTGAAGCTCAAAAGTGCCACACTTTTGTCACCGTAAGCATCATGACTGCGACATTGCCGCCATCTGCTGTCAAACTGTTTAATGTAGCAATCATCGGTTCGCGCGTAAAACCGAGCTTTGCATGCCACGGTGCCATATGGGTCGAATTTCCGGTTAACAAGAGAACGTTGGAGTTGTACGCATCCAGAATTTCACAACCATCCTTGCGCTCCGCCAACAGCTACAGGCAGCTGAATAGGACAAACGTACTTTTGACGACGGTTGAACAGACCTTTGCACTTGCTAGAGCAATTTTCCGACCTATCTTTATTTTCCCCTTTCTTACAGCTCGCGCTAGTGGGGCGTCGATACGTGCGCGTAGCCTATACCAACCATCTGTCAATTCGAGCTCGGGATGAGTTTGAACGCGTGCGACATCGTCTTGTACAGCGCCGGTGGGCCAAATAATGTCCGAGATACAAAGTACCATTGGCGATTCAGCGGATGCATCTCTGGTCGTTATCAATCGGAATGGTGGACGGGTGGTCCCGTTCAGGTCTCGTTCATATCTGACAGTATATTTAAACCACAGGGTTTAAATCGCTCGAATTGATCTGCTAACCTGTACATGAACTGACGCATGATTTCTTGCCAACACCAACGTTGCTTCAAAGGATCACTTTCGCTCGTAGGGTCAAGAGCAACCATACCAGCTAGCTTCCAGAGAATTAATGGCCAGTGATTGTCAACCCACGCTTGCTTAGCAAGCGTGCAACCCCTTTCAGATAGTTCTTCGAGCGCGGCCGAGCGACCCAAAACAAGAGGTAAAGACGTGTCCAGTGTACTTGGGGGAAAGCATGATCGGGTTGCAAAGGCATAAAATGGGGCAGTCCTAAGGTTCACTTGACTGAGTTCCTTGACGTTTCTGAGTAAATTTTCAGAACGGACCGAATGTCCAGAGAAAAGGGAAAGCAACAGACATCCCCATGTTTTCAAGTTGTTGAGTAGTGTAGGCTTGTGGACGCAAGTTAGACAAAGCAAGCGTCTGCCTGTAGGGAGCAGGAGCTAGCGCATGGATCATGTTTGCAAGATTGAATAACAAGTACACAACTTGCGCTCACTAAGATCAAAGACTCTGTGAACACTGACATGCTTACTCGGTCGCGTCGATGGCGGGACCGATGGAGGATATATTCGGTTCATGGGCACGCTAGGATTAAAAGGAGTTGTCGGGTGTTTTACATGACCGGCATTGAGTTTACCCGCAGTGTCATGCCGTCCAGCCTTAAACGGTGTCACAAACCTTTGTCTTGTCCCAGCTCCATATCTAGGAGTCAAACCTAGTGGTCTTTGACTCATGGCATGGTTAGCGACCGAAGATGGATGTAGTGGCAATATGGCTGGGGTAGCTTGGGATGGGAGGGTAGTAGAAAATGGTTGATGAATGGGCAGAGGCGAACCGACACCCGAGACAGATAATTGCCCATGGGTCGGTACGGAAGGCGACGCGCAGATTGAGGGGGGGTTGAAAGATCTGGCCTGTCGCTTACCACCCAAACTTTGCAACACACTCTGGGATGTTGATGGTTTGGGACAGGGCGTCTCAGGTGCCAGCACAGACGAGAGTGCACTCCTCGCCGAGGCAAACATTGCGCGTGGAGGGGAGAGGACTTGGGGGGACTCGGGCTCCTCCTGCGTCGAAGCTTGGTGGTCGTCCTTCTGCCATTTCCTCATCTTCTCCTCCGCGTCCCGCAGGGCAGTGGCCGAGGGGACGAAGAGCGAGCGGTTGGACCCACCGGTGAGAGACGGTCTCTGGAAGGCGGGCATTGCTGCGGTAGCGGGACCCAAGGAGTCCGACTTGAACCAAGCGGCATAGTCGGTGTCTGGCGGTGGGTCGTCAGAGAGCTGCGGGTCGTCGTCTGGCGCGTCGGTGGGGAGGGTGGGCCTGGAGAACACGGCGGCGGGCCTGAAAGCAGGATATATGCGGTCTGATTCGGCGCAGAACGGGTTGTCGTCGTCGCGGCGGGACTGGGAGAGCCGTGGATCGAGCTTGTCGAAGAGATGGATGTCGTCCTGGCTGAGGAGCTGTACTTGGTCGTCAAAGGTTGGGGAGGAGAGACGCATGCGTTTTGTGGGATTGGACATTATGGTCGCGTCGCGGAGGAAAGAGACGTTGCCTGTCGTCTCGCCAACACCATTGACCGACTCTGCTTTTGCATTCCCTGCATTCCCCGCCGACCGCACGCCGGCTCCTCCGCCACTGGCACCCCGACCACGTCCTCCTCCCCGACTCTCCCCATGAATGGTGCAAACGCCCAGCCGAAGCCCCCTCCCTCCGGCCCCCCCCCCCCCTCCCCCCCCCCCCCCCCCCCCCCCCCC
>JBBPKM010000336.1:0-16274 GCA_038089255.1 Austroboletus rostrupii
CTGATGGTATACTCAAATACTCTACTATTATTAAAGATAGAGAAGACTTACTGATTCAATTCCAGAACAACCAGTGTCACATAGCTCAGCAATACACCGATGAACTGAATAGCCTCAAAAACCAGTTTACTATAAGCCCTAACAGGAACAGTTTACATGTTATATTGACATATGCTATGCAGCTAGGCATGCGAGCACAGATATCTGAAATTGAGAAGTTCAAGTCAGCAGAAGTTGATGCTCGTATTAAAGAACAGGTTGCCCAGCTAAGAAAGGCACTACAGGTGCACAACAATGATTCTAATGAAAAAAGTGACGACTAACAATTCCTTAGGCTGAGAAAGAGCAGAAGATTGCCTACCTGGAACAGCAGCATTCATGTAGGCAGAAAAGCATATGTAGTCACCATTTTCATGCATACCTTGCTCACCATGATTTAAGGTGCCTCCAACCAGCATTCCCGATGATGACGATAGCATTGTGGAACCAGTGGATGCAGCTGTGGAGGAATCTATGCTGGTTAACACAACAAATCAACTATCATCAAGGCAACCAACAGCACTGGGCCAACATCCCCCTCCCTCATGTGATGCAATCAAGAGAATATAAAGGACTTGGGGTATTTCTGTGTGAACATGTCTCCATGGTGTCAACATCAACGAACCAGCAGCCACAGATACGGAACAGCATGGTGATGAAACCATGGAGCAAGATCAACCTACACCCAACTTTGATATATCCATAATTGAGGCTGTTTCCAAAGGAGTAGAAGCAGTGCTCTGAAATGTTTTCCCCAATGGAAAACCATCATTATCATGGGATCGCAACCAATCATTCCCATCACAAAAGCACAGCCCCCGGAGAAGACAGGACGAGGGCAGGGAGGTAGAATGCAAGAAGCAAACAGAACCTAGTGACCATCGGAGCTTCATGTTGGTAAGTTATTCTAGTTGTCATTTCAGGTACTCTCTAATCCACTTTAGTGGGAGGTTCGTCGCCTTTTCAAGGACAAGTTTGGTATCAAAAACGACCATGACATTTTAATGCATATGCCAGCACCAGCAGATCTTGTTTGTGAGTACAAGTATGAAGATGGGTCCAATCCAGACCCGACCACTCTGGCATTTGACTTATCGCACAATTACTCGTTGTGGTGGAACTCATATGTTCTTGACTTCCTCCAACAAGAATTTCAGAGCTGCTGTATTCAGGAAAATTGGCCAATCCAAAAGTCAGATGCTTATATTTATGATATGCTAAAGGATTGGTACAAGCAACTATGGGTTGTGTGAATGAAAGCATAGCCCAAGTTAACATCCCAGGGTATTCCTGAGACCCCCACTGAAACTGAAGTCCAGCTGACTAATGAGAAGATACAAGCAGCGAAGAAGAGCAAACAAGCCATCCGCCGCTGAAACATGAGTAATCTTTGAGTCTTTCATAGCATAATTTCACCTGTCATCTAGAAATATCATCGCTGGCTTGATATACTCAATCACATGATCGCTATAAGAACTGAAGAATCGTGTCCTCAGGGTGCTGAAGACAATGGTGATTTGGCCACCTGGAAGTGGCTTCGTGGGCTCATCATGACACTTGGCAATCATGGAATGAGTTCCGAGGAGAGTTCTGTGGAGAATGGTATAGAGAGTGTATTGCGTGTAAAGCATATGGAATAGCGGAGGAACATTGACCGCAAGCTGGAGGTGATAGACTGTGAGTGCATTCTTGAGGGTGACATCTTCTGCACACAGGGATCTAAGCCTCTCAAACAGACACAAGCGCCAGACAACCTGACATCCTCTAGGAACCCAGTTTTTGCCTTACCTCTCACACTATATAATAGTGACTGGTACCTCCAGCTCACCCCGCATCAAAAAGAAGACTTGAATGCTTCGAAGAAAAAGTTTGTATGGAAGAGGATCATTGTGACATGAGCCTATAGCTTATACTGTACTGTAGAGATCAACTGAGTGTGAAATTATTGCGGGTGACTGGGCACTCCCTGTGAGTCGGGCACAGAGTGGGAGATTATTGCACACGATTTGTGCGATTATTGGGTAATTAGTTTTGTCGATCATTGAAACTTCAAATTTAACCCCTTGTTGTAATGTGAACCTAAACTTGAAAGATAAAACATATTTTTTTTGTCCATCAAAATGCCAAGTTCAGGCTGGCATGCAGTTTCCATTTAAACTTGAAATTCTGACCAAACAATAATGTAATTACGATATTTAAAGTTTCAGCACACATATGAATGCCACCTAAACTTCACATTTAGTCTGACATTTAGAGCATGCCCACATATTCACCTATGTGCAAAGTTTTCATCATCATGTTTTTTCCCAGAAAAACATCAAATATTGTTAGCTCCTGAATGTTGAACTAAATTTTATGTACTTTCTTCACGTTTTGGATGCTATTCAAGCTCAATTTAAATTGTGCAAATTCCGCAATGATAGAAAAGGAAAGAGTGACGAAAGTGGTGAAGATGGTGCGCTGCCTGGTGTCCTGTCCTAACAGTGTGGAAAAATTTTGCTTCAATTCTTGGTTGACTATTTTCTTGAAAACTGGTTTTCATAATTTAATTGATCAGATGCTTGTAACACTCACTCTTCCTACCTCCTTTGTGATGGGTTGAACTCACTTTTTTACTGTTTATGTCACGTGACTTGGCACCGCAGGAAAATTTCTCAAAAAGGGAGTCCTACCTTCTTCCTCTCATACCACATCAGCGAGGCGATGGAGTGTGCTGGAAACAACACCACTAGGCTTGTACAAGCCCAGAGAATACATCCCGGGACCTCTGGTCGCAAAAATCGAAAAAAAAAATGGCCATTTTTTCCAGCTCCGGGATCATTGTGTATGCCCATTCTCCTCCCATTTGCCCATGTTTTGACCTAGTAAAGCATCATAGCAATGGGACAAGGTCGCAAAACCAGCCCCGAGATGCAATGGGCCACCGTTAGGCTATGTGGTCTGCTTGATCATGAGCAGATTGCTATGTGCCTCAGTCTATCAACCCGTACTGTTCAGTGTATCCTTGCACACTTCAAGATGCATGGGACAATCATGGGTGACCTTGAGGACAATGCTGCGGATGAAAGGAGTGAACGTTGTCATCATTTACAGGACACAGATGTCGAGGTGTGATCTTGAATTGATTACACTGGGATCACACTGATTGGCTTATAGTTTTTACAGTGTGCTATTCAGCAGACCCCTGACCTGTATATTGATGAACTTCAAGAGATGCTATGTGAAAATTGTGGCAAGACGGTCTCACATTCAACAATCTGGCGGACACTACACAAGGCTGGATTTACAATGAAAAAGGTAAGTGATATATATAAATACATGAATATATGAATGTTTCTATTGCTAGATTACTCATGTTGCAGCTGAACGCTCAGCAGAAAAGCGCTTTGAATACAAGGCACGAATTGGAGACTACGAACCATTTCAGCTGGTATTCATGGATGAAAGCTCAGTTGACCGTCGCACTACATATTGTGGCCGAGCTTGGTCAATCCGTGGGACCAAAGCACAATGAAAGGCCTTTTTTATTCGTGGACGATGGTAATCTATGATTTCCATAATATTGATGACATTATTGATTGTTTGCTAGCTTTTCTGTTCTCCTAGCGCTATCATTAGATGGCATACTGCACTATGACATCATCGAAGGCTCCTTTTGTACTGACATGTTTATGCAGTTTATCGAATCACTCCTCAGTCAGATGCAACCTTACCCTGCACCAAATTCAGTCATTGTCATGGATAACTGCAGGATCCACAAACATCCTGACATTTTGCAGCTTATTCATTCAAGGTAATGTACATTTCAATGATCCTTTTGATGTGAATTTCAGCTGATTCCATTTATTTGATAGGGGAATGTGATGCAAGTTTTTACCGCCGTATTCACCCGATCTGAACCCTATTGAGCTAACCTTTTCAGCCATGAAGTATCATTTACAATGAAATGGTGACTACACTCGTTTTGCCATAACAGAGCTATCAGATTGTGATATTTATATTACGCTACTTGGGGCACTGAGTTTGGTCACACTGGAGGATGCCTTTGGCTGGTTTTTACATTGTGGATATGTCTAGTAGTGTTGTCTGTAACCAAGTCCTGTATGTCGCCATGAGGCTCGCTTATTATAACAAAATTTCATTTTTTGGTTGCTGATTTAATCCTTGGTGGCAAATTTTCATGTCATTGTCTAAGAAGTGCAAGAAAGCAACATCTCAAAAAGCAAAGTATACTGCCAAGTTAGCAGCACCTATGACTGATGCCAATGAGATTCCAGCAACAACTGTCAAAGGTATGCTTTATCTCTACTCTCATAAATGACTGATTTTCACAATTCATAGGTACAACTGGTAGAAAGAAGACCGCAGTATGTGCTCTCTATCATAAACATAAGACCCACTGTGAATTTACCAATGGAACTGGATCTGCATATCTCAAATGCATTGCAAGCAATTCAGCTGGTGCATGCATCTCTATGATTCAAGATGACAATAGTCACCCAGCTGCTATTAATCTTGTGGCTAGTGGTGTGAAATGTCCACCCTCTTGAAAATGTAGCAACTCAGAGGTGCCATGCTCTCCACCACCACCACCATCAAAGCAGGCTCATGCATCCTGCTTAATATCCCAGCCTCCTAGCATAACGTCTCAACCTTCAAGTACAACTTCTCAGCCTTCCAGTATGCAATAGTATGGTTCTACAACTTTCAAGTTGAAACAGAGTCAGTCATCTGGATCAAACACTCAAACACTCATGCTAATCAATGAGACAGAAGAAGATGAAAATATTTATTTTGATCAAATGGCTATTGAGACACCAAAGGACTTTCTTTATAGTGTCTTGTCAGCAAAGACACTCAAGCATGATTTTATTGGAGTGGATGACAATGAAGAGGGAAGTGATGATGAAAGTGACAAGTCCAGATCTAGTATAGGTAATAACTTCAACAACTGCAATGATGCAGATGGTAGCTTAGGCCTGGGCTCAAAGCATGATAACATACCAGGTATGCAATTTCAAGCTAATTTACATGCACATATATATTTACTAATAGTCCTATCAGATTGTGGCTTTGATAACAGCAGCAAGTCAAACTCTGATGAGTTGATCTTCATCAAGATAAGTAATGCTAAAACTCAAAGTATTAGATGCTAATGGATTTCACACAAAGGCAGCTGAATATATGCAAAGCATGTGACCTGTCAAAGTGGTGGCTACCAATAAGATCAAGGCTGCTCAAGCCCCAAGTCGATGCAAAACATGGTGCCCAAGCCTGCCACTATTATTGCTTTGTCAAACTCAGAACTAGATCCTCAGACATGTGATATGTTTTTTTATTTGCTGATCACAATATAAATAACATTCACATTTATCTATGAATAGTTTTTCAAATTTCATGCACTGCTTGACAACCAGGCACAAACATCAACAGTCCATTTCAAATTTCATCTGATCTAATGCATGATGAGGTCCATGACAAAGTTGCATCTAAACTCAACTGTTATATGAAGGAGCTGCATCTTGGAAACCACCTTGATACAGACAAAGTCAAAGATGGCAGTATATTGATTGCCTCAAATGAAGAATTCAACTATTTCATCTCTTGCATGCAAAGCCTAATTGTTCCACAGTGATAGACTAATGGCAAGATCTTGAAGCATGCTCTCAAGAAGGTTGTGGTGTGCTTTGAAGCACTCAACCTTGTTGCAAGCAAAACCACTGGGAGTGACTTATCTGGCTTGGGCAATTCAAGAGGCAAGAAGCCAGCAGTAAGTAGAATTGTATCTACTTTTTCTAGTTGATGCTAATAGTCAAATATACTGTGCTGGCTCTGCAGACAAAGGCTACATCAAGTCGGCAGCCAGAAACATCCCAAATGGGTGTTTCAAGCAACATTTTCACTGACTCAGGCTGACATACACAGGCTCAAATACTGGAGCAGCTCCATGAGTGCTGGCAATGTGAGGCACATTCTAAAGGCATAAACATGGAAACTGGTGTTTGCTGCTGGCATGCTTCCGAGAATCCAACCATATGCCATTCTCTATTATGTATTGCTATGCAACAGTGGGCCACAGAGATTGTATGTGATAATTTTCCTTATGTTTAAATCATATATTGACTTTTATGGATTGTAGATACAGTGACTGAATAAATCATTGCAATATTTAACTCTAATGCATTGTTTGAAGTGTACTGCAGCCAGAACTGAAAATGGTACTTTGACTTAGTGGACTATATTAAAGTAGATGCTCTTGGCTACAGAATTGCCTCCTAGGTCATGTGATTTGGATCAGAAATTGTTGAGATATAGCCATTACAAAAGTGTTACTCCATTGCAACAATTTTTTCACTTTTGAAATGGAGCATAAGATCAGTTTATATTAAAGCATGATTAAAGGTAAAATTGAATATACATATACAAACATACTGTCTGAGTTCAAAATAGCTCCCATGCTTCTTTTCTTCTTTTTTCCATCATCTTGAAGTCTCTCTCTGTTGATCAAAAAGCTACTATTATTCCTTAGCTTTATTCTGGCTATTCTGCCCATTCTATTGCCTCCCATATGGAAATTAATGTTTCCACTGTATCCAGGCTTTGCTCTGAGGAATGTCCAGACTTGAACAAGTTATGTGGTAGCCGTCCATCAAAGCTTTCCCTTGCCAATATTTGATATGGTATTCATCTTCTTACTAGTGGCAAGGCAGAAACTGCTGTTCAAGTCACCAAAACACTTTCCAATATTATCAACAAGCCTTTAGATCCTAATACAGTTTGTCAGCACTTGAAAAAATCTGGTATGAAGGCTATAGTCAAGAAGAAATCACCACTACTTTTTGCTAGGCATCGCAAAGCTTGCTTGGATTCTGCCTATGCTCACAAATATTGGACTTTGGAGAACTAGAAAACTATTGTTTGGTCAAATGAAACCAAGATCAATTGCCTTGGGTCAGATGGACAGAAATGGGCATGGAAAAAGTCAGATGAGGGCCTCAGTAATAGGCTGATTGTTACAATTTCTTGTGTTCTCCATCTATCTCCATTCCACTCTGATATTGGACTCACCTCATTTTCTTTCTACAATGCTCTTAACAGACTACTTCGGCATCGTGTCTGCCACCATAGACTTCCCTCTTATATGTCTTGACTTACTCATCAGCCAGATATCAGTCATCTGATTGCCCGGTCTCACTTATGTTTTCCTTTTTCACTCATGGTCCATGCTACAATATGATACCTATATTAGTTTATGTCGCAGCCCTGTACATCAGTTTAGTTCTCCTTGGATAACACCAAGTTTGCTTACTCCAAACCATTCTCTTCCAGTTCAACATCAAGCACATCAGACTCCATCCTACCATTGAGTGGACGCTGCATCCTAACCCCATATCAAGTGATCATCTTATCGCATCACACAAAGTAACATTGACACGGCCGCTGTTCTGCCAAGGCTGCACTCCAACCTACCTGGCCGAAGTGTAACAAAAGAACTAAACTCTTTGATTAGCAACAAGTTTTATCTAGCTCACCCAACATTCACCCAAACAGGTTCTCTGATTGGCGACATTGGCAAGCCTCCCCTGCACCATCCAGTGACACCAACTTGTCTGAGGATATCCCTACAGATCCAGACGAGCTGCTCAACACAGAAAACACAGAAACCAATGCTTTAGCCAGGGATCTTGACAAATCACTGACTATACCATGAGCCCCAACTCCACTGAGTCCAATACTGCAACCACAGACCAAAAGGATTTTTTCCTTCCTGCCCACAGTACCATCAATCTCCATAGTACCACTGCCCCCTATCAACACAGCATCAATGTCCACTACTACCACTGTGACTAAACCCACCAAGCTCCGTCTCAGAACTCCAGACAATTTTGATGGTGCCTATACCAGGGCCATTCCTTGGTTACAATTCATACAAATGTATCTAGCAGTCAACGAAAAACTATATGACACCGATAACAAACAGATCACCTATGCCCTCTCCTTCATGAAGAAAGGGACCACCCTTACCTGGGCAGATACCTTCCAAGAAGCAAAACTCACCAATGAAAGCTCTACAATGGGAAAATGGGCCAATTTTGAAATGGAGTTCCATACCACATTTGAAAATGTGGACCTCAAAGGCGATTCCCTGGCATGGCTAGCCCAAGAATGCATCTATGAAAATAGATCCAGCAGATACAACCCAGCTCTCCAGAAATACATAGCACTCTTCCAGAGTAAAGTCACCCTCATAGGAATCACCAATGATCAAGTTCTGATTAACTACTTTGCCTCTGGAATTCCTGTATCTCTTATGCGGAAGATCCAAACCATAGAAAAGGTACCCAACAAAGTAAAAGAATGGTACACCAAAGCAGCCCACTTCACCACAGTTGAGGAGCGGGCACTTGAAATCGCTGCCCGACACTGTCGAGGCAATACTCCATTTACACCCACAGTACCCTGAACCACCCCCACTCGCAATCCTAATGCCATGGATGTCGATGCTCTCAACATCTGAAAACTTACCCCAGAAGACAGGAAGAAATGCCACAAGAAAGGACTCTGTTTTAGATGCCAAAGGAAAGGACATTCATTCCGAGACTGTCCCATTAACACATGCCCTACCCCACCCATCTGGGCCATATGAAAAATCACTGAAGAATCCTCCGCACATATCTCAGAAGTGCAGGATGATGAAACAATTAGAAAACTTAACATGGATTTTTAAAAAGAGAAACACCTGCAATGCACGTTTCTCCTTCTCCTGATGTACAATGTAATACCATACCTGTAGTGATGAAAGCAATGAGAATTCCAGTACAAATCATGCTCCCTATGGATATGAACATCAGAGCCATTGCTGCCACCACCCTTGTAGATTCAGGTGTGCAAGTATCCTGCATTGATTGGGAATTTGCCCGATCGAAGAAACTCCCCTGACTCTGCCTACAAACTTCAGTCACCATCCAAAATGTAGATGCCTCCACAAACAAAAATGGGACTATTAAGTTCAAAACCACACTTTTTATCAACATCAATAGTTATATTTGCCAAACTGAGTTCTATCTTATAAACTGCAGTAAAGAAACAAGGATTCCCCTGGCTCATGGCAGTAAGCCCAAAGATAGATTGGAAGAAGAAGACACTGGAAGTATCAAAGGAATCGGATCAAACAGCGGACTTTGTGGCCACCCACGAACAGGAAAAACAGAGGAAAGGCAAGTTGTATGAACTCCAAAGTCCAGACAAGTCCACACCAAGGCATGTTAATGTCGATGCCCTTGTCGACAAACATCTATTCAGATACCTGGATAGAATCGAAGACAACATCCTTTGCAGCAACATATGTCTAGCATGCAATATGGCGCATGTCAAACCACTCTGAACCCTATCCTGGATGGTCCTAGCAAATGGCATTTTATCCCAAACCCCACCCTCACTTGTGCCACTGTAACTACAGCCACTGAGCTTGCTATGAATGCAAAAAAGGAGAAAGTAACCCTCCCTACACAGTACAACAACTTCACTGATATTTTCTCCAACAAAGATACCCTGCTTTCTCCTAGTAGAGACTGTGACCATGAAATCAACCTCACAGAAACCTTTAAACCAAAGATTGGAAAACTATATTCTCTTACAGCTGAAGAATGGAAAGCACAGAATGAGTTTCTTGATGAAAACCTTCGTTCAGGAAAGATACGCCCTTCTACATCACCACAAGCAGCCCCATTCTTCTTCGTAAAAAAAAAAGAATGGAAGGCTCCACCCAGTACAGGACTACCAATATTTAAATGAACACACTATCTGGGATGCCTACCCCCTCCTGCTGATCTCCAACCTCCTCGACAAACTCCATGAAGCAAAGATTTTTACCAAGTTTGATGTATGCTGGGGGTACAATAATATCCACATCAAAGAAGGGCACCAGTGGAAAGCAGCTTTCATTACCCACCAAGGACTTTTCGAACCAGTAGTCATGCCATTCGGACTAAAAAATGTGCTGGCAACCTTTCAGCACTTTATGAACAAAGAATTCCGTGACCTCATCGCAGAAGGACGCATCATGATCTACATGGACAATATCTTGGTCTTCTCACCTGACCAACACACACATGATAAAACCACCTGATGTGTCCTTCAATGCATGAGGGAACTCCACCTCAGACTCCGCTTGACCAAATGCCTATTTAACTTGGACTCCGTCAAATAGCTCAGGATTATTGCCAAGCCAGGATTCTTAGCTATGGATCCTGTTAAGTTAGAAGGAATCACCTCTTGGCCTACGCCAACTAAGCCTCATAACATCCGATCATTCTTAGGCTTTGCAAACTTCTACCAAAGATTTGTCCCCAGATATTGACATGTCACCCGACCTCTCCTAGACCTGATGAAGAAGGATCATCCGTGGATATGGACATCAGACTGTGAACAAGCATTCACCAATCTTAAGAACACTTTCACCTCTCAAGCTGTCTTGCACATGCCCAATACCACTAGACCATTTGCCATCGCAACCGATGCCTCGAAATATGCCACCAGAAGAATTCTCCTACAAATGGATGAAAACAGAGAATGGCATCCATGTTCCTATCTTTCACAAACTTTCTCCGCTACTGAGCGGAACTATGACATCTACGACTGGGAACTCCTTGTGGTCATCCTGTTAAAGTCCCGAACCCGATCGCGCTTCTCCAGCCAAGTCTGACATAGAGAAAGCAGCATTACACTTGGCCTTGATGCAGGACTTATGTGTCATGCTCTTGACCAGACCCGGCCTTGCAGAACGACGGATCCGAGACTAGAGAGACAGAGGACAGAAGTAGTGGAGTCAAACAAAGTTGGCGGAGAGCAATAAGGAGAGACTTATGCTGAGTGTGGAGGGAACGATGATATTCGTACTAAGGGAAAATACAAGCGAGCGGCGAGGTTTAAGTATGAAGTCCATATGAAATACATAAGTATGTGAAAACGGAGGCATAGTGGATCTGGAGATGAAGTACAAGGACATATATGAAATGTAAGCATAGAGACGAAAGTCATAACAAAATGCATAGACATATATGAAATATACCATAAGAAGAATATCACATGAATACAAGTGCTCCGTGATGAAGTCCAAAGTGGTTCTGGGTTGTCACCTGCCAGAGATATGAGGTCTAGGGTTGCCGCGCGTCGGAGATCAGAGGAGTAGCTCGGAGGAGGACGAATGAGATCGGAGTTATGTATGGGGATATGACAGTGCCCCCCCGTTAAGGCCGAGCCCTCGAGGCCAAGGGTACTACGACCCGAAGTTCCCAAGTCCACTCCAAGTGACCAATGAGCCACTGTGTAGTGAACAAGTGAAGCGCTCCACCAAGTCTAAACCAAGAGGCCATAGAGCCACTGTGGAGAAGACAATGCGGAGATTGGATCGGCACACCTGAGAATAGGGCCAAAGTGGTAAGCGAGCAAAGAGTTCCACGAAAGCAGAGACTGAATGCGATGCAGTGGGTTATATAAGATGGACCTGAGTGGTGAGACTTGTTCATCAACCACTTCTTCGTTTATCACCACCACAACCACCATCATGTCCCAGCAACCCAACCCCATATACGAGGCCAAGAAGCGCAAGTTGCAGGAGTGGTTCGTGGCAATCCAACAGGAGCAAGAGCGTGTGGAACGCGAGGAGCGCGAAGAAGTCGCAAGGTGTGAGGAGGAGGCACACAAAGAGTGCCAGCAAAGGCAGCATGAGGCGGCGGAGAGAGCACGGCACATGGCAGTGGAGCAAGTGCACAGAGAGGCAGAGGCAGAAGCGGAACGCGCAGAAGAGGAGTGCATGGTGGAGGAGGATCGGCAGAGAGAGAATGCCGAAAAGCGCAAGGGGAAGCGCAAGGCATAGGTGAGTACCGCAGTCGGGAGTAAGAGAAAACTAATGCGGTATGCAGGAACAGATCATCATCAATGACACAGATGACGAGGAGGAGGACGGGGCATGCTGCCAGCCACAGGGCTACCAGGAGGATAGTCTCTGCGAGCAGTGTATTTGGTGTGGCGAGGAGTGCCGGCCAGTGATGATGAGCAGGGGGATGTCATGTGTGTCATGCGCAGCGGCCCATGTGACCTGCAAGAGGCAGTGCAAGGAGGATGGGTCGGCAGACCGGGATCAGGGTGTATCCCGCAAGAAGATGCGGATGTACGTTGCGGTCCTGCCGAAGGAGCTGAGCACCAGCAAGGTGATCAAAGGGGTGTTTGAGGCCCTCGTCATCGGGGTCCTCGGGTGCCTTGACAAGTTCGCCGAATGGAGCCACAAAAGGGAAATGGAGAGGGCGGAGATGGAAAGGGGGAGGTTGGGGTTGGAAAGGAGGAGGGTGGCACGGGAGAGGCACCAGGAGCGGAGGGAGATCTGGCACGAGGCACGGGAGATTGAGGCGGCAAGGCATCTCAGAGGGCACACAGTCGTGGATGCCAGGACCCAGATGAAGGTTCCGGAGGAAGAGCCAGAGGAAGAGTCAGAGGGGGAGGACGAGGAGGAAGAAATAGAGTAGATAGAAAGTATTGTTCTTTTTTTTTGAATTTTAATCTTTTCTTTTTCCTTTTTGTTCATCTGTTTTTTATGTGAATGAAAACACAATGCCCGGAGCTCAGGAGTGACAGAATCAGAGAAAAAGGAGAGAACATAATGCCCAGAACACATAGTCGAAGAACTGAAACACAAGGCGAGAAGGACTTCGGAGACGACCTATGAAGCTTGGTATGGACCAGGCTTGCTCGGATACCTCTGGTGGAAGTCCCATACAAGTTCTGGAGCGTTCTCTAACTCCATAGCTGGAAGCCAAGAGGTTTCCTCATCAGTCCCCTTATAACCAAGCCAATGCACCAAGTACAGGAGTTGGCAGTGACGCCTTCTCCAATCGATTGTGGAGTCAAGAATCTCCACGATCTTGTACTCGGGCTCACCATCGACCTCAACTGGAGGAGGAGGTGGTTGAACTCAGTCTGGAATAGTATTCAGAACAGAAGGTTTCAATTGAGAAATGTGAAAGACAGGATGAATGAAGCAAAGAGAATCAGGGAGACATATAGTAAAGGAATGAGAACCCGGTTGCGCAATAATCGCAAATGGTCCGAGATTCTTTTCAGCGAGTATTTTTGAGGGTCACGTTGTTTGTAAGAACTTCGCTTTGACATAAACTTCGTTGCTGATTTTGAAGTCAGGAGCAGGGCTTCGTCTAGCGTCTGCTGGTCCCTGGTAACGCTTTTGCGCGGTGAGCATCTCGGAGCAGAGATACTCGTGGAGCTCATCTAAGTCTGTGACATAGCTCGCTGCGGCAGAAGATGTTAGTTGCAATTCAGGAAGAATGGAAATATTCGGGTGATAGCCCTTGTCGGCGAAAAAGGGCGAGATGCCTGTAGTAGCGCTCGGTGCATTGTTATAGGCGAACTCGGTGAGCAGTAAGAGCTCTGCCCAATTGTCCTGCTAATAATTAGTATATACACAGAGATATTGTTCCAAAGTTTGGTTAGCGCGCTCTGTCTGGCCATCCCCTTCAGGGTGGTATCCAGATGTGAAATGGAAACGCATATCTAGGGCTTTACCCAAGGATTGGAAGAAATGAGAAACAAACTCGGAGCCTCTGTCAGAGGTGACATGGCTTGGAACTCCATGCTTGGAGAACATGTGCATTAAGAACAACTTCGCCAATTCGGCTGAAGTGATCGTGTTGTGAGTCGGAATAAAAATAACCTGTTTAGAGAGGCGGTCAACGACAATGAGGATAGAAGTGAAACCATCAGAGGCAGATAGCTGCTCAATGAAATCCATAGAAATTGAATTCCATGGTTTCTCCGGAACTGGAAGTTGTTTAAGGAGATCGTAGGGGCAGTGTCGGGGAACCTTAGCATGGGCACACGATGTGCAAGAACTAACATAGTCCTTGACAAATGCTTGGATATTAGGCCACATGTACTCTCGACGAATGAGTTCGAGAGTGCGGTTCTAACTGAAGTGACCTGCAGTCAGATGGTCATGGAAAGTCTGGAGGACCCGAAGTTGGAGATCATCCACATCAGGGACATAGATGCGACTGTTGTGGAGCAAGCACCCGTCAGAGGCAATGACCCAGCAAGGATCATCGGAGGGTGAGGAGATAAGAGTGGAGGTGATAGGATCACAAGGAAGAGCTGAGATAATGTCAGAGTGGAGCTGGTCAATGTCGACAAGGAAGGAGGCGCGAAGTGCCGGAGTCACCAGGTAAGTAGTGCGCAGCGATGCAGCAAGATTTGCTGCGGAGAAAATTGGCCTCAGATTGCCTGGATTGACATGGGCGAAGTCCACTCCCTCCTCTTTAGGGTAGACGTCCCATCGGCGAGTGAGTGCATCAGGCTTAGCACCCAATTTGCCTGGATGATATCGAACCGTCAAATTAAACTGGCAGAGGTATTCGGACCAGCGAACCTGTCTGTGGGTCAGAATTTTCATAGAAGTGAAATACTTGAGATTTTTATGGTCTGTGACCACGTCGATAGGCATGCCAGAGCCTTCAATGTAATGACGCCATGCACAAAAAGCCTCAAAGATAGCGAGGAGCTCCTTGTCATGCGTGTCATAGTTCAACTCCAAGAACTGGAGAGTCTGAGAGAAGAACGCAATGGGATGGAGTTCGCCATCAGAGAGTGTAATCAAGAGAATACCTGCAATAGCATAATCGGAGGTGTCAGTTTCCACAGTAATCGGAACACCTGGCATCCAAAGGACAAGAATCGGAGTGCTGGTAAATGCCTTTTGCAAGTCAATGAATGCTTTTTGACAAGCGTTGGAGAAGACCCAGAGGACATTCTTCCGGGTCAGACGAGTTAGTGGTACAACGATTTTGGAGTAATTATGAATGAAATGACGATAAAAATTAGCAAACCCAAGGAAGGACTGAATGTCCTTGACCTTCCGAGGTTTAGGCCAATCAACGATGGCTGTCACCTTTTCAGGTGACATTGAGAGACCTGAGGGAGAGAGCATGTAGCCAAGATATTCGACAGAGTCCGAGTGAAACTCACATTTCTCCAGCTTGCAATAAAGACCATGGCGTTGGAGACGTCAGAGTACCTCCTTCACATGTTTGCAATGTGAAGCAAGGTCCTTGGAGAAAATGAGAATGTCGTTAAGGTAGACCACCACAGAAACATCCAGCAGATCTGCAAAAATGCTGTTAAGGAATTGCTGGAAGGTGGAAGGAGCATTGGTCAGCCCAAAGGGCATCACTAGCCACTCATAGGACCCATAGCACGTGCGGAACGAAGTCTTCCACTCGTCTCCTTTGGTGATACAAATGAGATGATAAGCATGTCGGAGATCGAGCTTGGTATAGATATTCGCTCCACTTGGAGCGTTTAAGAGGTTGGAAGTACAAGGGAGAGGGTAACAATCCTTCTTGGTGATCTTGTTGAGACCTCAGAATTCTATGCAAAGGCGGAGAGAACCATCTTTTTTCTTGACGAAAAGCATGGGCGCCATATGAGGAGAAGAAGAGGCGTGGATAAAACTGGTCGTCAAGTTTTCATTGATGAAGTTTCGGAGAGTCTGCTGTTTGGTAGTGGAGAGGGAATAGAGCTTTCCAATTGGAGAAGTTGCGCCATCCACCAGTTTGATTTTCAGGTCAAAGGGGCAATGTGGGGGAAGAGTACTAGCACGTTGCTTGCTAAAGACATCAGCAAACTCATGGTACTCCGGAGGTATACCTGAGAGATCCATGGATTCCCCAGTAAAGGCAGCGCAGCGACCTTTCTTTTCAGGAGGCTGGAGTTTCAGAGTGAAGGGAACTGAACCGTCCATTTTGCAAGTGTGATTGAAAGCAACAGCATTGACAAAGGATATGGGCGGACAAGTAAGTCCTGGAGCTCTTGGGTGCAGCAAGGCTGGTGGAGTGTCGACTGGCGAAGCGATCTGAGTCGGAGACAAAGAAGGCAAAAACGGAGGATGAATGGAAGAAGTCAGAGTAGAAGGGATGGGGGAACAGATTGCCAGTGACACAGAGGGTGACGTTGGGGTTGGCATCCAAGTAGAAGAGGACTGGAGAGAGATGCTGCTCGTGACCCAGTCAATCAACGGATTGTAGTGGGTGAGCCAGCTGTGCCCAAGAACCATACAACACGAAGGATCCAACGAGGTGACATAAAATGTCTCGGAGGTGGACTTGCCAGAAGAGAAACAAATGGTCAGCTCGACAGAAGATGTTATAGAAGAACCAGAAGAACCATCGAAG
>JBBPKM010000337.1:0-16248 GCA_038089255.1 Austroboletus rostrupii
TACCCGACAGCGACCAGCTTGCTAGCGCCCCATACCAGGCCTTCCATTTCGATTGATCGAACCGAATTCTCCAGCGCTTGCATATCGGTTTCGTCATCCCATGGCTTTACCTCCAACGTCACCACAGACTACCCCAATTTACGTTAGCACTCATATGGCATTTATCAAGACGGTACGAACCTTGGCGGCTGCCTTCGGCTTATTGGCTTTCTTCGCGTTGTATGCGGCGACACGCTCTGCCTTGATCTTCTCAGCCTCCTCGTCTTCTTCCTCGTCTTCACCAAACAGGTCAACTTCCTCTTCCTCTTCTGCAGCTGGGGCCGAAGGAGCACTTTCTGTCGCGGGGGCAGGCTGAGTAAACGTCTGTCCTGCGTTGCTCGTTCCAGGCAACGTGTCGAATTCCGCGATGTAAGATTTTATGTGGGAGTACCACCTTGCTACATGCGGAAAGCCGGAAGGCACAGGTTCAGCGATCGCCTTGTGGACGTGCACATCAGCTTGGGAAGGCGTATACCTATATTTTAAAAAAATAGCGTAAGGGTCAATTCACCGTTAGTTCGTAAACGAAAAGAAGAAAAAAAGTCAGATGGCTAAGGTAAAAGTGTCTGCACGGTTGAGCAGCGGTGTCTAGTCGCTTCTTGGAAACACGGACCATAGCGTCATGTTCATCAAGGATGGCCGAAAGAGGGATGGAACATCGGGTAAACCTAGACTCACCCTTCAACGTAAGACCTTGTGGTCAGGTGCTGCTCGAGGGCGCTGAGATTGGCGGACATGCTGACGTGTATATTGAGCGGGTGAATGAGAACGATGGCGGGATGAACAAAGATCGATAACAAAAGTTTTTTTGTATCTGTTTAGGGTAGGCCAGCCTGTCGGTAACCTTTCAAATTCGTTTCCTTATCCAGCCAGCGGAAAATTTTGGCTTGTGAAACGTGGAGCGAGTCGGGAACGTTGTTATTCAAAGAAAAAAAGTCATTTAGCCACTATCGGGTGGGCCTCTTTTCACTACTTGACTGATCGAGGCTACGCCCGCTACGTTTTTCACTCCATACTCATGCGGCAATCAAATCCACGTTCTAGGAAGTTGGTTACTCAGTTGCGACGCTTGGGTTGACAGCGCAATCGACATGTGAGCTTTTCTCAGGCTTACAGTCGGCGCACGTGCCGGTATAGCGATCACGTATGTATGAAGCCCGCCGCAGAGGGTTAGGTGCCCAAGACCCCAAGAGATCGACGGTGTAGGTGCTCGCTCATTGTGTGCGGGGTTCTAACCCAGGCAAGGAACGGGATTTGGTTAGGCGGCTCGTCTTTTTTCGGTTTTCAATGTTTCGGCGTATGTCACCGACGGCCGGAAGACGGTGACGTTCTGACGTTCTTGCCGTTCTGTGATATAAACCAAATGCGCCAATAAAGTTCAGCGGAAATTGCCCATGCGATCCATATGGTCTCCTCCCCCCCTTTTTTTTCCTCTTCTCGAGCTTCTTAGTAGGCCAGCAATTCAGCGGCGGGACGCCTGCCGAGTAGCATAAGTTTCATTGTGCAAACACTGCCTAAGGCCGGTAAAATTGACCTGTACGCCATGGCCGACAGCTAGACAAAGAGCCTGCATATGTTACCGATTCTCTAAGTTCATCAGCAATACTAATCTGAACAACGTAGCAACGACTTGATTCAATGATGCATTGAGCTCCAGACGCTTTTTGTCATTTGTTATGCTAGCAGCTGAGTAGGTCGCTGAGTCTAGAACAATTTACGTGACTATTCAATTGATTCTCCCATCCGCCAGTGCTTCTGCCCTCGTTCGTGTGAGCCCCTCAGCCGCCTGCGGAAGGACCACACCGCGTCAGTACTAGCCCTGCCTTCTATGCTCGAAGTTGAGTGAAATGAATACACTTCTCCGGGAAAATTTTACCATGATTCTCGTTGTCCCTGTGCGGCGCAGAAAATAATGTAGCGGGTTAACGTGACAATAAACGTTTGACAATAATGACCAGTTGCCCGTTGTTTATCTGATTTGTTCTAATTACACCGATATTTCATTTCTGATTCCTGATAGTATCATGATGCCAAGTCAAAGGCAGCGGTTTGACGTCTGCGCATGTGAGGGCTGCCACAGTGTCATCATTTACGCAGATTCCAGTCACAGGCTTCAGCGATCTACACTGTTTTTTTTTTTCTTTTTTGACCAGTACGGTTGTTATGTTGTTCCGTTTGCCATGATACATGTGGAGCTCGAGTGGCTGGCTCCGCTCAAAAGTCGGAGTCGGGTTGCTGAAAGCGTCGGATACGAGCCCTCATGGATGCCTCCTGGCAGGCTGCTGATATTCGACATCCGTCAGACTCATCGAAAAAGAAAAAGAAATTCAAGTGAACGGAAAACTCCAAGCTTTACTATATACTGTCGGATCAAGCACCGACCTAAAGTAAGTAAACCCTACATATAAAGGAAACTTAAAAGATATCCTGTCTGTCACTATATGATTGGCGGAACGGTGCATGGCTCGCAGCGGAACCCGCTTACGAGCTCAGGGGTCACATAGGCTCGGACCCACCGCGAAATTGATTTAAATCTGAGATTTATGGACTCGTTTCGGTAACCACCCCTCGTGTATGACCTGCATCGGGGTCCTCGGATGGCTCCGAGCACATGCCGCAATCGCACTGTACGTATGTTTTTCTTCATCAGCCAACTTTAACCGCTGAGCCGGGAGCTCAGAAGCGGTTTCGGGTGCACCCCGTATTGTAAGATGTCCGCCATGCCTGGCGGCCCGCCTCTTGACCAACTTCGTGGAACTGGGCTTATCCCATCATGCCGTGATGACGGTCTATCCCTTCCGAGGGGCACCCAAGGCACCTTCAATCAGTACATATTACTTATGGCTTGTCTCCCACCTCCGCCCGCTCACAAGAATGCCCGCTACCTCGCTCCACATCTTGCCACGGTTTGCACACGATTCTACAATATTCGCTATTAAGAGCACACCCTGTACAACACTCGCTGTTTTCCGCCCTTCCCATCTTTCCCTCCCTGAGTCGTGCGGCACGAAAGCATCAAGCATGGACTATTCCATCTTGCTCTCCGACGAATTTGACCTATCCTCGTCTCGTCGTCATCTACCACAGGCTAGGTTGACGTTCCAACATATGGAGCGAGAGATAAAGCAACGCTACATCGCTCTGCAGATTATACGGAGAAGAGATATATGGAACCCTAAACTGGCAGAGGCGCTTGCGACAATTTATATCATGGTTCTTGAGGACGATGGTCGCAATGAAGAGCAGCTCGTTCGGGCAGGTTTGCCTGCTTTTATATCCAATCTTCTTGTTGAGCGTTTGCTCGAGGGTACTTCTAGTGGCCACGGATGGCCACTGGAAAACGAACTCAACACACTGGCCATGACCATGTATTGGTTGATTAACTCTCGGGGTAAATACAGTTTGATTTTGTGAAACAAACATGTGCCACCCTGATCCCGCGTATAGATCGCCTTGATCAAGAGACTGACGAACTTAGAAAAGAAATCATGACTCGTCTCGCCCCAACAGCATTTGCAGGCTTTAGGGTATGTGCATATCCTATTTACTCATGCAAGATTTGACGAGTCTCTATTAAGTATCCTTGTTCCATTGAACCAGAGGACCAATTCCTTGCACATCAAGGCACATCGAAACATGACCTTCTGGGTTGTGCCAGCTATCCGGCAAATCGATCCAACAAAATCACGGTGGAATATTTTGGCCAGCCGACTACCTTGTATTTGCTTCCGATTGCCATATCTGCCATATTGTGCTATTTCGTGCGGATCGAATATTTCCATGTCAAGGTCCCATCCGAACTTCCCATAGATCGTCAGGATGCCACGGCTAGAGGTTTTCCTTGTGGGCCTACGCGAGCTGACATCGATGATTTAAATGTCCGATGTGTAACACGCTTACCAAGTGAGAGTTACGGGGACTTGTTCGACGAGCTCCTTAAAAGTCGTAGACACGACCCCGATTGGCATCGTTCTCTATCTAGCCGTGCTCCATCACCGTCGCATCAGCTGGTGTACTACATCCCGGGCACCTTTTCGGGCTGCTGGCATGGAAGCTACATAGTAAGTTGGACCTTGCATATCTTTGCTCGTCTTAGCATTCAGTCTTCTGATAGGCACCCTACCAAGAGGATTACCGATCAATGTTTTATTCTGGGGAGCCACCATCGTCACTCTCGACCTTTGGTCGATGGCCTCTTTACGTTCGATTCCGCGAGTTTTGTTGTGACTCTCCTTCGATACCTCTGCCCGTGGCAGAGGACGAGATTTCATTTTTCAATGCATTTTTACCCCTTGGATGTCGGTGGCACGAGGACGAGGTTGGTTTTTTGCTTTCCGTTTCGTTCGGTGGGTTGAATCAGTGATTATGAACTTTAAGACAGGGATCGAATTTATCGGTGCAAACGACTCTTTTAAAACGCGCTATACGCTGCTCCGGCGGTCCCGAGACCCCATTAATGTCTCAAGCGGGCTGGATATTATCATCACCGGAGTAGTATGTGAATCTGCGTTCGATCTCGGTGTTCATCAGATGACCGTTCCCTTAGACAGAGGCACAATACACTGCAGCATGGAATGGATATAAATATATAGGACGAATCCGACCTTCAGACGGGTTCGTTGTACTTTTACGTGAGCCGGTACGTGAGCCAGCATTTTGAAACCAGGCTTGTCTGATCAGATCTACAGTCGGATCCTCTGAGAGTCGATCTCGGCCGTGCATTATTTCGAGGTTATAGTATGTTCTTTTTTTTTTTTGGTAATTGGAGGTCGAAGCTGGCTTATCGTCCCGACCAGTTATTTCGTCGCGTAACTTTGTCGGACGATGGAGGCATATCGCCAGTGTAGAGCAGCCGGCAGCATGGGAATGCATATTTAGTCTTTGCAAAGAGGTAAATTCGCCATCTTAGTATATATACGCCTTCTAGTACGCCTTTGACTCAATCACACCGAACACTCAGTTGCAACGAGGCTGAATTTCAAAGTCGACTACCAAATGTAGTAGGCGGACTAGCGTAGCAAAATGAAGGCGTAACCGCCTGTTCAAGTGCTACATAGCGGCTCTCACCGGAATGCTTGATTCTGTTCCTCAAGAAGTCCTCGAACACATTGCGTTCCATGCCGCAACCCAGAGTTTTGTCGGACCACCCTCGCACTTACCCTCTTTACTCCTGACATGCCGCAGGGTTTACCAGGCACTGTCCTTTACGGCCGACCCTTGTCTCTATGCTCGGATATTCAGTCATGCGTTCGATACGGCATCCGCGTTCCGCCGACTTGGCTCGCATGTTGGCGCGCCTCGCGTGCTCGCCGAAGAACTAAAGAAGAGGTGGATATATTTGAAGCGAATCAAGGCACGGACGGACTCTCGGGCGCAAAATGCAGGATCACACCCCTCGTCCACAAGTTTAATCGACTTGCTTTGGTTAGCTTACCTCATGATGCTCGAGAACGACGGAAAGAACGAGCAGCAGCTTCTCGACTTTGCAGATATGGACGTGTGGCTGATGGAGTACTGGTTCGATGACGAAGGCGCTTCCTCGGCAGTGCGCATGGTGCTTCAAGATGCTTGGCCCACCGACGACGAGAAGAACGCGATCGCCATGTGGTTGCTGTGGTTTCTTCTCCGCTCGAGTACGTCCTGCATTCCCATATGTAGGTCAAACAAGCTCAGCTTCCGTACGCAGGCGATATCATGCGAAACGTAACTCGATTTCCCCACACAACCTCCATAGTGAAGATGGCCGCCCTTGCGTCTAACTATGTCTGTTCTCTGCTTTGTCTTCCGCTTTCTTATCTTGCTTACTCATTTTTTTTTCCAAGTATCCGATATGCCGTCCCCCATGGACCGAGTTCTTTCCCAGATCAGAAGCGACATTGGAACCCAGCTTAATTACCCATTTCTCGGCGTCCCATCGATTGAGTCCGCCGACGCTTGCTCCTGCGGCCGTTCTCGCTTTCCTTGCGCTAGGGTCATGGCTGTCAACTCCCCCCAAAACCAGTCGCGCCGAAAGGCGATTGCTTCAATTCCCCGCAAGCCTCTCGCTGGCGAGAAGACGAAGTGAAGATTGGGACACGGATTGGTATCGGAGCCTCTGTTTATCCCAACCCAACGATTGTCGTAGAATATGCTCGGAAGCATACAAGGTGGGCTCTCTCGAGGGCGTTTGGGAAGGCATATTTACCGTCAGTATACCATCATGCTTAGATTGCACTCATGATCATCATTCGCCCCTAGTACACAGAATTCGCTGTTCATGTCATGTTACTGGAAGGGGGCGTGCCGAGTTTGCTCGATCGTTGTGCGGTGGCGCACAATCGTCAGACGTGGAAGCTACGGGAATACTATCTTGCGGAACACTCCGATCCCGCTCAACGACCTCTGGAAAGGGGCGATCCTCTCAAGGCCCACTTTCCCACTGGAGCGCAGATACGGGAGCTTTCTGATTCTGTCCAAGTTCAGGACGCTGATACACATAGCTCCGTTCAATATTTGCGGGCATCTTCCCAGGGTGTGTCTGATGGTGGCAAAGTGAGGGATGTCCTCATCTTGGGAGAGGTATCTGCATTGGTGATCAGGTGCGGAATACCAACTGACCGTCTTGTTACCCACAGGGCCACTCTGCATGGGGTCTGTTTCGTTTGTATGGCCGCATACGTCCGGTGGACGGTCTGATCAGTTTAGTCAAAGAATACGTACGTACTATCTTCAATGTCGGGCCTTTTAAACAGACGTTGATGTCTATCATCGGCTTGTTGTCCAGGTCGAAAATGAGAGAGGACGGTGGTTGTATCGAGGCTACTTGGTTGGCAGTCTCGATGGACATATTTCGGGTCGATGGCGCGATACGCTGAGCCCCCGCGACGTTTTGGGATACGAAGGATGTTTCGTAATGAGCAGAAGACGATAACCAAGGAATGAATAGATCGGGAACCTAATCATCGAATGTGCAAAGCATGGCACCGGCAGTTATCCTCAAGGTCAATTATTAACATATAAACGGGATGTATATATTAACGAATGTCGCACCAAATATATTAGGCGACGAACAAAAGAAAGCATTTTATTGCTCGAGTGTATCGTCGACGACGATTTGGCATGAAAATAGAAATGATTATTGATTAGTAGAGGCTAATTATTTTGCGAACATGATACGTTACGGTGAATAGCTGGTTAGTAATATACGCGTACCGCTGTGTCGAGATGAGTGGATACAGGCGAGAGAACTATTGGTTACAGTTAGTGGACGTACAGATGCGTGTTGGCGATCCACATGGCCGGTTTTGGGGATCAAGGGATCAAAGAAAAAAAGGAAGAGAGATAATAGGCGTACGACACCTTATGGTGGTAGGTATAGTAGGAAAGGAAATTAGATCCTGCGGGGGGGCGTGGCGGGTGCCGATGCGACTGAAGAATACAAATATCGGGGAGAATTAGATTATTAGGATATCTACACGGTAGAGTGAGCAGGAGCCTCAGGAAAATAAACAGCACGACTCACGATAAATCGTGTAAGGGGGATAGCAGCGAATAATTTATCGCTGGTTTTTTGTTCATGCGCGGTGATACAGACGGTTGCCGATAGGGGGGGAACGATCTTGAAAATACAATCTTGACGTTGAAGAATGGCTCTATGGTTAAGTACGCCACAGACATCACGTTCATACTGGCCGAATAAAATCTAGTGGGACGGGGAGAGTAATCTCAATACGATCCTGTACGATGGACATTGGTAGCTCACCCTATTTTCCAGCGCAGTGTGTACAGGGTGCGATGTACGTCGTGTTGGAAGATTGCAGCGGTAATGGGCAATTACCAGAAGAATCGACAAGATTGCAGCGGACTATGTGAGCAAACTTGCTTCCGTGAACAAGGCACTGTGCAGGATATTGAGTGCACATGCCCTCGATTTTTCTTATGTTCCAGATCACATACCTTCTTTTTTCATTTTATATGGATGAAGAGAAGAGCGAGAACGTCATTATTCTGTGTCTTTGAGGACGACATTGAGGTTTGTCCAAGTGGCGCCGTCAGTCCGGGACACACTATGAACTTGCCACTGAGACATGACATATGCATGGGCGCTGAGATTTGATAGTGCATGACTAGGCCGTATGCTATGCGATAAAGATTCGCCTGCAGACGATTTTTTGGGTATGCCGCATTTCGGGGCAATTTTTGTGGCGCATGCCCGACGCGGAGAGTAATACTAAAAATAAAATAAAAAAGGGAGAGAGAGAGCAGCGAAACACAGGAATAGAATGAAATGCAACGCACATCGCATCGACATTGAATTAGCCCCTCACTTACCCAGCTGATTTGGTGAAGTTTTGAGGCTGAAATTTCAGCGCCGCAGTTTCAGGTATGTGGGCGTGTGCCAAATATGGAATGTCAAGTATTCAATAGAAGTACAAACAACACGTTGAGCAGGCGCCTGCTCGTTGTCATCCGACTCTCACCTTCCAATATGGACTTTGCACCTGTGGGTCCTTTAAACACTCCAACTTCATCGAGCGTTAACGCCTCTCTTCAGCCAAACATAAACATTGCTAAATTGAAGCGCAAGATAGACATCAGCGGTCTGACTTTACAGATTCAAGGAACGAACGATCATCGAAACGGGAGATATTACATGCTATGGAAGGTTGCTGCTTTGCTCTCGTCATGAATTATGCTGAGATTGCACCGATTAGAATGACATCTTCCTTGTAATCCAAGCTGAACCGTGGACTCGGCCAGGCTACGATCCTAGTCGGGTGCTAGTTGATCCGAACTACAATACTGAAGAAGTATTAGCGGTTTTGTATCTTCAGGAAGTTATACAAACAATGGTTGACTCGCTCGTATTTGATGGCGAGAACAATTGGGCACATCTAGTCCGTCTCAAGGATGGCACCTATCGCCTGGCCTACAGGAGACGACAATGGGTCAAATTTAAGTCGATATGGACGAAGGTACGTGCGAGTATAGTGTCTTGTTCTCGCTCACAGACGTACTATAGGTGGTGGAACTGCGGGACATGGAGGTTCATGCATCTCAGTTGCAAGTTTATCAAAATTTATTGATGATTATTTCATTTAGGTGACACGATTTGTCAGCGGATTGCAGTGGGAAGCTATTTACGAAGGTGATTGTTTATCAGTTTCTCAGAATGAGTCCTAACTCATTATTTACAGGAAAAGATGTCGATCTTTACATGGGTTGGAACGATTACTGGGCAAACTACGTGGCGTTCGAAAGCAAGGGACAGAAGCTCGTTCAATCTATGGGCGTAGGACACCACTTTTTTGAACTCAAAGCTCACGTTGCCCAAAACGGAGTTGTCGTTGGCATCATGATGGAGCCTATGATTGGACGTACGCACCTTCCTCTCATAGATTGTCAATGACTTATTGGATACAGGGCGAACCACACCCGCTGATCGGTCTGCCGTTTATGAGGCAGTCGCCGACATTGTGCGACACGGTATCACATTCGTATTTCAGGTCTGTGATATCTATATCACGGAGCGGGGCGTACGCTTCGTAAGTGCAGCTGGCGCAAATTACTACCAAGATCCAGATGTGCTCGCCGAAGAATCAAAACTCACGTGGAAAGTGTTGGCAGACATCTTCGGAAATTACTACAATGACGACTTGAGAATGATTCAGTCAGGTTCTCGCTCGATGGGGGCAACTGCCTGGATCATACCTCGCCTACCTACACCAACTTGTCCGGTGAAAATGACACGTGAAGAGGCCGTCATTCGTTATATCTGGTCGATGACACTGTCTGACGAATTCAATTTCGGACAACGTAATATGCTCGAAAGATTCAATGTATCATCTCGTCAACGAAAGAGACATGCAAGAATCGAAGTCGTCAAGAGAACTCTTCTTGCACCTGATGATACATCTGGTGATACTGGCGCCAAAATTGCGCCTGTGGACGACGATCAACCCCTAGTCCCAGACCTTATTCCAGTCGTACGGTGGCGTCCTTATGTACGTCCTAAACCGAAGCGATTGCTGCTACCCACGGAACCCGATATCACACATGCGACTTGAGGGTAATACCCCCATGCTTGATCTATAGTGATTCATTTTTTTCACCATTTGCTCTGCATACAGATTCTTGCATACTTTGATGTTACTATGCATTGTCTTTGCCTTATATATTTCCCCAGACGGCCTTTCTTCTTCTTTTTTTGAAAAAAAAAAAAGTTCTACTCAGGTTACGATACCATGCATTTCTTTGGTCTTGGTTCATATGTATTTCCTCAGAGAGCATCTGTTATGATGCAGAGATGTCGATGATATGTGGTTGTAACTATTCACCGCACGACGCGAGAGTTACTCGCTGACCGTTCCAGTTTTCAATTCTGCAAAATTGTTAGGTGGTCTCAGTGGTAGCCGACGGTTAGGACCAGTCAGGGACCAGTCAGACCCGGAGATATCATGAGCTGCACTAGTCATGCTGTCAGAGAGTGAAATCATATCGTGAGTCACGCAAAGGTCTTCCGCCAAAAGGTAAAGCATGTCTCACTGTGCTAATGACGCAATTGGGGAAACCGCGCGTCGGTTCGAAAATTGATGGCCAGCAGCTCTAATCTTGGCACGCCCACACACCCCACCGGAGGACAGGTATGGATAAGAGACATGAAGCTAAAAAGATATCATAATAGAAATGCACATTTACGAAAAACCATACAGGAGTACACACCAAGTACAACTTTCGTGTGCGCGTGCAGGACACAAGGTGTTTTTTTTTGCAGCAACCGTCCGTCTTTGCTGTTCGGAGCGGGCCTTTGCATCGTTTATGCAATAAGAGCACGGCAGATTGGTCCTGTAGCCTTTTACTAAGTGGCGCCAGGTTTGCTACGACCAGTGTTCAGCGTGGCTTGCGTCGGGAGTTGCATCCGGTGATACGTTTCAACGGCCCGCCCGTAAATGATGCCCGCCACAAGGTGCGATGAACCCCCGAGACATTTGCCAAAAGACGCGGATCAGCGCAGCCAAGTTTGAGTAGTCCTTGGTGGCGAAGGTCTGCTAAATTGAATAGGACCGTGGGGGAAACACAGCCCCACGCCCGACAACTCAGAGCCACCCTCGGATATCGCGTCCCCACGACTGCTGCAGAAATCTCATTTGCGGCCTATCATGTCATCGTTGAGTATGAGACGACTTGCATGTGTCGTCAAGTTGACCCAGTTGCAGTGATCAAGCCTCGCCTAGCACCCCGCGCCAGGCTTGCTCACCATTCCTGAAGCGGACACCCTCAAGGACAACGCTCTCGAATACGCTCTCCGTTCGAAAGCGGAGGCGTGTTTCTATCCCTTCCTGTGACTTCGAGGCCGAACTTGGCAAGCCTGCATCACTAGAGCCAGCCGTAGAAGAGACTGACGTGAGTCCCATTTCGTACGCTGCACCCTTCTGGACGTTCGTCGGGCCCTGTTTTCTCCCAGGCGGATCGTTTTGTGCCCATTCGGTCATCCTCCTCCATACCTCTTCATGCCACCCCTCGCACAAATCGCATCGCCAAGTCCTTTGGACTTTTAGACGACCGTATCTTGACCTACACGGAGGGCCCTGCCACTTTGTCATCCGAAACAAAACTTCGGTCCATGCTACGTCGAAGCGCTTCCGAACTCTTCAACGTTCCTCGTTCGACGTCCTCTATTTCCGCCAAGGCGAATCTGGCAGCACGCAAGCAGTTCGTGATGGCCTTGGACGGGCCGGGTATTTCACGGGATCCGTTTGCATTCTCTATGACGTGGTCCCGAACGAATCACATCGGAGTGGCGTTCAAGTCTGACGTGTACTTTCAAAATCTTGAAACCCGGGCGATCGTACATTTATGTCGTGTCCCCCTGGAGGGTGGTCCAGTGCACAGCATTGATTGGCGCGATGATCCACAGTCACATATCGTGGGCCTTGGCACGACGAGTGGCAGCGTTCGTGCCTGGGATGCGCTATCATTAACCCAGATTGTTGACTGGTCGGGTGACAAGTCGTCTGTAGGTGGCATGCACTGGAACGAAAGTGTACTGGCTGTGGGGAGAAAAGATGGACGGGTATCGCTCTATGATGTGCGGACTCCAAGGGAACTTCTCCAGACACGAGGCCACAAACGACACGTTCACGGGGTCAAATGGTCACCAGATGGCAAATATTTGGCGACAGGTGATCATTCGGGAATCGTTCAAATTTGGGATCAAAGAGCAAATCATTACCTCACCTGTGGTGACAAAAAACTGCTAGCGAAGCATGACGGACCTGTCAAGGTAAGGTTATTTACACACCCTGGACTCGTACTTTTGCTGAACCGAATTTGGTAGGCCATATCATGGAGCCCGTGGCAGAGTGGTCTCGTGGCGACGGGTGGAATATTCCCGGATGGTGCAATACAAATATTCGACGTGAATAAGATATCGACCGCCTTCCCCCCCCTGATCATCAATACGTACACGAATGTTACTTCGCTCCACTGGTCGCCGCATTGCAAAGAGCTACTAAGTACGCACGGTTCGTCCTGGAAGAAGTCTCAGGCGCTCTATGAGGAGCCCCCACCGACCAAGGAAGCGCCTGTCACACCCTTTACGAACTCTATGACGGTGCATGCATACCCCTCTTGCGAAAGGATCGTTTCCGTCATTGGTCATACTGCCCCCATTGCACATTCATGTATCGGACCGGATGGATGCTCTGTATTTACAGTTAGCCCTGTCGAAGAGACTATCAAGATGTTCAAGGTTTGGGCTCCTCCTGGTAGCGAGGCAAGGAACGAGGACCAGGGACTTAGCCGCAAGAACGCCATTCGCTAGAATCATGTACTTACCATGTACGTGAAAGCAGTGGGAGAGGTCGAACCTGAGATTGTAATTACCCATACTAACATATTCCTTGATGCATGACAGTGACTTGATATATTTCTTGCGACTGTTGTAGTCTTTAAGTAATATCCGTCTGTTATGGGATGAATTTTAACAGCTTGGATTACGATTTTCCGGGGTGACTCGAGGCTGTCGGGGTGTGGGAATAAAATACCCCTTTGAACTTCGACTAACGAGGACTCGGGCTTACTCAACACCTCATCTGCCCACCTCGCATTACCCGAAGCTAGTGCTTAACATGACACCGCCCGGGACACCAGAGCGTTGGTATCTTCATATTTGTCGCCGCCAGAGCTTTCTCATGTCCTGACGACGATTACAGAGCCCCGGGAAGGCAACAAGCCAGAGCCGCTCGGCAACATTGGCCTGCTCGTCCTTGCGACGACCTGCACGATGGGTTTGCTGTATCTCTTGTGGCGTCGTGCAAGCAGTCTGCGCACCGTTGTCTCGCATCAGTGAGTACCCGGTTCAATCGTGTGAATGTGGTCCCCTAACCTTTCGTCTCGCGTTTCAGACTCAAGACGTGGACTACACCAGAGGGGCAAATTCGTCTTTCTGAAGACGACGGTCCTGCAGCAACAGAGTTCTTGGCTGATGACGACGCACCGGAGGCAACGGACCGCGATGGACCTTCACTCGAAGCGGTGGATGGATCAGAAAGCAATCGTACCGTACCATAACGTATGTCTACGGCTGTTCTGTTATTTATTGGCCTTTTGTCTCCCGCTTTATCTAGGTCTTGTATAGTATTAATCCATCTCCGACGTACGAAGGTAGTTTCCTCCCCACACTGCATTATCTTTTTCCCTGTTGTGCTCGAGGATCTCCACATAATGTCAAGCTCCTGTCTGAACTGTGGGACTGACGACCCCTACGAACACTATCTCTACAGTATTGCTCCAAAATGTCAAATCCTGGGATTATTCCATGGGGGCCAAAAAAAGGCATCGATGTGCACACGCTTTCACGGTGTTCGCGTGTCCGCTGTGTTATCTATGCGATTGAGTAAATAACCCACGTCCATTTCAATTTTGGCTATCGTTCCAAATTCAATCGTCGAGGAGGTACTCTTCACGGGATGAATAACCGAGTGTTGTCTTTAATCGCCTCGGTATCTGTCTCGTCTAACATGCATCTTATCTCGGCGCCCTCAGGACGTTGTGCCGGACAGACAAATTTGTATATCCTCGATCTCAAACCTGTCATAACGTCCAGCTCTGAATAGCTGACGGTGGCGATAATGTGGGGACGATGCTGCATATGGTCACTTTAAACATTCCGGTGATTAATCGCTCGCCCATTACAGCTTTCGACGCTGATTGGTATCGAACTCTCCTGACTTGAGAACCACAGTTAATCTTAGTATCCATGATGTTGCATTCACCGAATAGGGCCGGCATATTTATGGCGGTTGGACTTCGCAAAAGCGGGCACGAATGCTCCTATCACGGGATCCGGGTCATTACCAACTTGCTCGACGGGCTTACGACGATGTTAAGAAGTCGAGGCAAACTAATTATGTAGGTCCTCACGAAAAAAAAAAAAAAAATCCCCCCGCGGGAGCCCGGTCGGCCAACAATAGATTTTAGCTCGCATGTCATATGCATGTGTCTATGTTGAACGAATTCGTTCGCGGCAGCGTACGACACATGTTCGTAGGGTGCTTTAAAGGTGTTTGAAGGGGGGGGAAAGTACGTTCAGTGACTAACGGCGGAACGCACGCATACGGTATGTCTCCAGAAAATATCGACATCCGTTTTGACCCGTGTTTCTTTTGTGGTGAAGTGGGCTCTATCGATCTTCCCTCGGCTCGGACCATGGGATGACAAGTGTACGATCGAATACTTAGCACATTTCACTCTTGGGGTGTCAGGGCCGTCGGTACCGAAAATTTTGTGATACTCAATGACCTGAAGGCTGTTCGCTCGCATTTCGGAGTATAACACCGGCGGCGGTGCCTATGCCGCCAACAATGAACACGATGTTAGCGGGAGAGTCGCTCACACATACTGTGCGTATTTAACGGGACCTTGCGCTGACCCCACAAGTATGGAGAAATCGTAATTACGTCAGGCCTACTGATTATTTCAACGGCTTGGATGCTCCAAAAATGATCTCCGTCGCGGTCTCAGGGGAACTTCTCGCCCCCTAAGATCAGACGAGAGGTTCTTTCGTACATCAAATTTCCTCGAGATGTATTATGGCAACGTCAAAAGCGAAGCAGTGTAACAAAATCGACAGCCGGTGCCGATGGCTATCACGTGCATTCTGGTAGTAAGAGTGTAAGTGCTAACCTTCATCGTCGACAGAACGGCTTTGATGCTACGTTTTATCGCGGGATTACATAAAGTTCGTGATTCTGTTGCGGATGACTGTGGAGCATCGGAGATAGACATGTTCCTTTGAGCTGACAGGTTCAATGTTGAGACGCCGAGTCAAATGGCCTCACCTTTCTGTGACGTGCAAGTATGATCGGATCAAAACGTGGTTAGCCAGGTAGTCGGGACCGTTGGCTGTAAAAAGTGTAACCTTGCAAGCCTACCATACAGCAGAAACCTTTGATGAGCCAAATTTGAAGACCAGGCAAAAGGTAACTTGCAAAGGCCGGCACTAGTCATTCCTGTCTCGCCGTAATATCTGATATATATGTAAACGCCCGACACGACGCTCGAGTCACGTGAAATCAAACCGCCCGGCCGTCTTTTCTCTTGCGGCTTCTCTGAACTGTGATGTTGAGCCAATGACACTATCTACTTCAAGGCACGAGTTTACGTGCGATTGATTTATTGGGGATGACCCGATACATATTATTGGGGTTAAGGGTGGAGCCGAGGCAGGTGCTAAGAAGTTGAAGGGTAGGCACGGTGCTTCGTCGAGCAACTCCTGCAAAATCACATGGGATCGGGAGTGGCTACTGCTTCTGGTTTAGATTGGTCACAAAGCCCGCGACTTTGTAATAATTTCAAACAAATGATCGGGGAGGACTCATAAGCTTGAGTTCGAGGACGCTACTTCGAGGAGGCGTCAGTAGCGCCTACGCGGGCCGTCTGGGACAGCCAAGACGGCCGTGACGTTATGTGCATTGGTCAAGCTGCGGCAGCGCCACTGTCAGCGGCGGGCTGAATGTGTTGGCCAGGGTGCGGCAGTGTCACTGTCGACGGCCGGTCGATATCCGCCGGCGCTGGGTAGTGTAAGCCGTGCTCGTCAGCGGTGGCCTGGAGGTCGTGCGAGTGATCCGGATGCGATGACATCAGCTGCGGCAATGTGTGAAATACTTTCTATATATATGCATGACACCCTACATAAGCAGCCCAGGCATACTCGTCCAGCGCTGCGTT
>JBBPKM010000338.1:0-16248 GCA_038089255.1 Austroboletus rostrupii
TCAAATGAGTCGCCTTGCGTCCGTGACTGGAGCTGATAATAACAATATTTTTTTAAAATATATTCTTACCTCAACCAACCCTCTGCTGATGCTGTAAACCGTTTTTTCGTGATGCATTCAACGTCAGCAGTGGCTTACAAAGAAGCCCGTAACCTCGTTCTTGAGTAAGGGTTCAATTTCCATTTTAGGACTAGTTCAATATTTAACTCAAGCTTAAATCCTGCTAACCGTGCATGGTGGGAGGCAAACATGCGGTGCCTAGGAGTTCAGTCGGTTGTGTCACGAGAAGCTGCGGAGTCAAGTTCGGCCAATTAGCCCCGTGACCAATGAAGTCAAAGACGCCCAAGTCAAGTAGATGCGATTCGAATATCCCCATCGGCACGATAATGCATATACCATCCACAGACGTACAGTTGGTATATGAGAATATGAGCACACGCGTCGAATCTCTGCCACCATCCGTAAAGAAGTCGAGATTGGATGATATAAGAATAGATCTTCTGCGAGATCTCGCGAATAAGTGCCTGGAGGGCGCCGTTCGCAGCAATACAGTGGTACATACCAATGAGCATGAATCTCCAGCATGGCTGCGAATTTTCTTCGCAGGTTGCGCATGTTTGAAAGGCAGGGTTAATTTTTGATCGTTGCCCTTATCAACGTCCAAAGTGACTACCGGCCGGGCGGTTCGCCGCTAAATATGCCTTCTTGCTCGCCTGGCTGAAAGGCGGCTCTTGCGCTGTCCTCTTTGTATTTTTTTTCTTTTTACGACGACCATCGACTTCGATCATGAAGAAAACAAAGACCAAAAATGTCGCTCGTCGTTGACCATATGTACCACTTACTTTGTACCGAAGCATCGGGATAATCCGGGAGTAAACTCGAAGCTATCGGATCGCTGTGCCCAGCATCCGGCTCTCAAGTCGTACCGGGCTCCAATTGATTTTATAAACGGCGATCTCCGTCTGTGATAGTGTCAATGGACATCAAAGGGGACAGTATACAGGGGGTCTGTTCGTTTTATTCAATTTATGGATGCTCGTACCTATGCTAAAAAGAGGTGCATGGGCGTTGCCTGTGAACTCCAGCTGCAGCAGAATGGGTAGAGCGGTACCCAGTTAGCCGGTGACCGATACTCGGCCCTCGGACGCTCCCACGTATTGATATTGGCAGAATCGGCCGTCCATGTGTGAGACTGAACGACGTCAAACCTCGAATTCACAAAGTCAGTGTTTAGAAACAAAAGGCCTTGGGTTTTCCATGACGTACTCTGCTGCATGCGGATCCGATGAATGCAGCTGGTAGCAGGGAAGGTGTCGTCACCGACATTGTAGCCTTGGCCTGCCGTGACGTATGTATTGAATGGTGATAGTCTAAAAAAGGTATATTCAATGGCAATTTCCTCCGGAATTACGGCGGGAAATTCCTCTTTTGGGTGCACGTGAGATGATCACTGAACCTTCCAAATCAGGTTTGATCAGAGGAGTGACGTGGACGACGGTGGCATAGTCGTCTCAGCCATCCTGCGCTTGACCATGCCCAAAGCAACTCAACAGCCACACCGCCTGCAGACGAGGAGCATGACGTCGAGCACCGTCCGTCGCTCAGCGCGACTGGGAGGCAGCCGCAGCGAGCGGGCGTCTGTGCAGACATGTCAGCAGCGTCGCTCGCTCCCACCACTCATGAATTCATCCTATTGTCATTAGCACTTCCCCATCAAGAGACCAACCCGGATCTGCGTCGTGGGGCCAAAAAGCGGAGCACACCGTCAAGAGCAGTGCAAGCTTCGGGCTCAGGGAACAAAAAGTGTGAACAGACTGAAATTAACATCCCAACCGAGCGAAGGCTGCGCCACGTCGGAACCCGCGAAAGCGCAGTGTCCGGAGGCTCATCCGTTCGATCTGCCAGGAATGTCGCATGCAACCGAACTTCCTCAAGGGTGAAAGAGCTCGAGGATCAGCTGGACACGGCCCTGCAGGCCAAACAGGAGCTGGTCGCCAAAATCAAGGAACACAAGAACAATATCGCACGGCTAGCCCTAAAGCATCTGGAAGAGTACTTTACGTGCCCATTGTGAGTCCCGTCTCTTACGAGACCCGCCGTCGGTTACTAAACATTTCTGTCTGGTGCACAGATGCTTCGATATCATGTGCGCTTGTATGCTTTCGGTCCGCATGCTCGGCTTCTAATGAACCCCCAGGGCGTGTCCATACATCTTGGTCCCGCGTAATTGTGGCCACACGTTTTGTGCCACCTGTATCTTGAAATGGTTTTTTTCCCGTTTGCATAAAGGATGCGGGGGTTGGCACGAAGCCGTCGACTGCCCATTATGTCGAAGTGCGTTGCCTCTCACACCAGAACGGACGCCACGGTCCGCTTCCTGTTTTCCGTTCGCCCCGAATAGAACAGCTGACGTCGCCATTCGCGGCTTCATCAACTCCATCTCTCACGACCTGGCTAATGCATCGGCCTTGGCTTCTAATCCAACATCCGACTGGAACGAGGGCGGTCATAATGCACGGGAGTGGCACAAACGAGCAAGGTATGAGAGCATCCTCGGATTAAGAGGCCACTCTTTTTTTTTTAGCTGATTCCGCTCCCCCGTGACTTTCTATTTCGTTCCTGCCGGCAGGGCAGGCAATAACGATATGACCGCTATCGCCGCCCAATGGAGTACATTGAAACCTACAGATTTTGTTAACATCAAAAACCGCCTACAGGTTTGATATGCAGCCGGCCGCATCAGCCGATATCTAAGCAGACTATGCCACTTCGGTTCAGTAGCACTTTTCGTAAATTCGGTTCAATGAACTATCCCATGGAGGGCACAGTTCTCACCCAATCGGAACGGTTTGTGGCCACAAATTTCTTGTCACATCCAATCTGCTAGAATACATATATTCATCTTACTTGTTATCGGATAATATATAAATCTGTAACAATATCAAAGCTTTGTGGCGAAATGAATTGCATGGAAAATAAACGGCATGTTCCTACTTCACGCGCAAGTGAAGTTCTAGTTACTAGAGGTAGAAACAACGTTCCTTCAGTCCTCTCATTCCTAGTGTGTCCTGTTGCGTGGTCCCTCAGCATATTGTGAGCACACGATGGTGAGAACATACCCAGTCAGCCAGGGTGAGCCATAGGTCTCCAACAGAATCCATTTTAGCAAGGACTGCGGCACCTTTCCACGCAAGCACCTTCGGATCGACTTCTTTCGGTGGTGGAATAATCTGCACTTTATCCATATTGGGAACTAAGGGTGTGGCGATCGCCTGCAACCTTGCCACGGGCCAAGACCTGTTAGGGGATTCATAAGGTTCGATATGTCGCTTACCTGCTCTCGAGAGCATGCGCCATGCCAGGAATTTGTGCCCCTCCGCCGATGACTAGAACCGCTTGAAGATATTTGCGAATTTTTTCGTCACCCCCGCATGCACGTGCGCTGTTGAAAATAGCTACATCCAAGGGAAGTTTGCTCGCTTCCGAGCACACATCAATGGGTAGGCCACCGGGGAAGCTTCCGGCAGAGGGGCCAGGTTGAGACGACACTGGTGGCGCGGGTTGGGCTGAAGGGTTGATTCGCGGCGTTTTAACCTCCCGCTCAACCTCTACAACCATTGGCACATCACCATCAGTTGACTGCACTGCCGTCGGCGGCGGTGTTGGATCCGCAGTGGAAGGAAGCGACACTTCTTGTTGTTCGACTTTCGCACTATTCTCAGGGACGTTGGTTGGGCTTCCTGTAGCCCTTTGATCAGCAAATTTTGAAAATCTGCAGATCATGGTACTATTGACCAACCTCCTTGCGAAGGGATGCCGGACGGAACTTTTGCACTCGGCCCGTCTGTGGCAGACGGAGGGGATGGTAATAAATGTTGAGTAGAGATGATCATCGCTTGTGTCTGTAGCTTACGATGAGGGTCTATCAAATAGGCGATGCTTACGTCGTCACTCACAACATGATCTGTCTGATTTTCAACAATCTCTTCCGTGACATCGGTACTCGATATAGGTCGAAGACCCACGCGCTTTCTATCAAACTCGATCACCCGAGGCTCGAATATACACTAAGGCCCAGGGGTTAGCAAGTGAAGAGGGTTATGATTGCACATACAGACCATAGGTGCGAGGATGATTTCATCATATGCGCGAAGACCATATTTCTCCGTGGGTTGACCATACCGCCGCACGACAAAGTCGTATAAATTCAAGGCCACGTCTCCCTGTCGTATGTCTATTTTGTTCACCGTCTAGCAAAACTGATTGAAGCACATACCTCTGCCAGAGTGCATAATCTTGACTTGAGATCTTCCATAACCAGCCAGTCGTGCCAATGGACAAGATTGATATCACGGTAGGGGAAGTTTATTCTTTCGAGCAAAACATACAAAAACTCTGTTATGTCGTTGCCACCCAAGTTTAATGGCATCCTTGAAGGGTAATTAGAGCTAGCACTGAGAATGCTTATGGATATACCTCGAATCAGGAATAACCAGGCCCTCGTCAACACATGCGACACTGGTTTTGACGGCCCCGATATCCACGACACAAGCATTGCTTATCCCAGCCCCATACGTTGCTGCAAGCGATTCCTGAAGAAACGTGGCCGAATTAACTCTGACAAAGCCAGCCCGCAAAGAAAGAATAACTGACTTGTTGCACGCAAAGTTGTTTGAATCCTAACGACACCAGGAGAACGTTGACGAATTCTCGGACGTAGACTCGGTCATAAAAATCTGGAATCACCAGCATGACGGAATAATTCTAGAACCGTGCATGAATACTGGGCTCACGACAACATTACACACCAACCTTAAAGTCTTGGCGCTTGATGTCTAGCTTCTCCTCGAGAACATTCCTGATTATGGTTTCAGTATCATCCAGTATCATTTGAACGGAAGGATAATCTCTGTTGTTAAAATTCTGTCCATGAATTGGCCATCTGACAGAATAATTCAAAGCTTGAGGGTCCGATATGCGCAAAGCCTAGATCAGAAAAGAAAAGGAGTCATGCAAGTGGACAAGTGACAGTGAAAGAAACTACTTTGTCGCCGACCAAATAAGTATCCTTTGACGAGGGCTCGTCTATCCAGTCCACCCGGAAAGGATCATTCACTTCTGGTATGACTTCTGGCTTGAATTGTTCATTGAAGGTCGACGCGATGCTCGTTGCATTCGGAGTCACGCGAAGCTTGTAGAATTTCATGCGTTCCCGAAGCGAAACAGTGATCGAGAATAGCTTGACTTCAAACTGTGGCACTTTTTGAGTATCCAGAAAGCGATGAACGACAAGTGTCATTTACAGGGTCGTCAGAGGATGGTGGTGTGACTGCATATTCGTCTCCATTGGAAGCTGCGGCTGGTGCGCTCGATCCCTTTCGCGGGCGCGTAATGGTTTCCGCGAACTCGGGCTCCGGAATAGGTCCTTTGTGCTTTCTAGCAATAACGTTTGGGACCGTCAGAGGTGTGACGTCGGACGCTTTGCCGATACGAAGGTATCGCGAGCCCGGATGGATGACAACGACTTGGGATCCACGTCGGTGCGGTGGCCGCTCAGAGCTTCACCACGGAAGTATTTGAGCATTATATTCTGGAATGTATGTCGTGACACACCTTTGATCAGGCGGCGTCGGCGCATCTTCGGAGGCCATATTCTTTCGAGCAGCATTTCTGGCCCAGATGGTTTGCGATTCTGATTTGAGATACGATGTGCCCATGTGTTTGGGATTTGGCCTGAGCACGACACTGTCAGCTCCAAATTTCAGCTGGCAAGATCCTCCACATACGCCAGCGGGACGTGCATCGAGGTGTACCGCATACCGAAGTCATCTTTCTTCGGGTTAGGTACTCCTCGTGGCATGGTTGTCTGAAAAACTGGTGGTGATGAATGTGGAAGTGCGTATTAGATGGTAATCAACTGAGAGTCTATCTGGAGCAATTGCGCCGAACCTACTTCAACACGATTCAATTATCCGAATTAGTCGAGCAGCGCAACCAATAGGCGCGGACACAAGATACTTCAACCGCGACATGTATGAATACATTATGATTCAGTGTCATGTGTACATGTATAATGCGTGTGACAGAGTAGCAGTATAACGAGTAACGAGGTACATGGCTAATCAAGACGAAGGTATGAATGCTTCTACCAAAATGCACACCTAGACAACAACACTATCAACATCAACCAATTGGCATCCAACGAACAAACTCACCACCCAGAGAAACACTGACAAAGATTCTCCAATGAAGTGGCCTGGAGAATAAGTTTATCAACCTGTGCCGGAACACTAAGTACAACATCGGGGTTGAAGTCTCTGCCTGAAAAGCACGTGAGGTTATGTATAGACTCTGCGAGTACACGTACCTGTGAGTTTGTGTTGCACGCGATTATATACGAGCAAGGCTCGCTCGTTTCTGACTTCTTGCCGTGCTCCAGGCTCCCCATTTGCATCTGGCTCTAATCAGTAAAGATCGCACGTAATACGGATAGGTTGCTCACCATTGAAAATGTCATTCTCGTCAGCACGAAGTTTTCGGGTTGGAGCTTGGGGATATGCCGCAACTTTGGCAAGTTCGGCAGCCCTCCCCGGATCGCTGTCAACTTCTGGGAGGAAGCAACCTTGGATACCGCATGGTGGAGACGGATGGATATATCCTACCTTCCTGCCTTCTCGTATCGACATCTGCTTGCATCAGCCGCCAATTGATGAGTGGATCATAGACAAAGGCCTCTAGCACCGCCATAAGTGATTCCTTGTTGGCGCGGAGTACGGACATGGTGATTTCGCATGTATGCCGGAAGCTACCTTCAATTCCACTAATCTAGAGACCAGCATGAGATGATGATAACCCAACAATGAAAGTAAGTTACCTCCATAGCATGTGTCAGCATCCTTGTAAGGCGGAAGGGTATCCTTTCTGGGAACTTTTCACGGTGCATGGCAACCTCGAAACAATCTCCGAAATCGATGTGGACGACTTTCCCTGTGCTTCTCTCTAGAAGGAGGTTGGAAGGGTGACGATCTCCTAGCCCCAGAATGTGGCCAACCATGCTATTCACAGCAAGAGATCGCGTGTACGTCGCACGTCGTTCCAGCCAATGTTCGGAATTCAAGCTCTTCAACCATAGCACTCGATATAAATCCTGCCCTGTGGTATTTTCGAGAGCGTATTCGAACACTTCCACTTTCTGAAGGAGTGTTAGGTTTTCGTAGTCGGGTGCCATCTAAGATATTCATGTATAATTTACTAATTCCGGACGAATTCTGGACGTCTCGTACCTGGAGCATCAATCGGTATTCAATATTGAGCAGGACTTTGCGAGAATCACGGTAGTCGCGAACAAGCACGTGAAGTGTATCGCTGTCTTTGACCCATATAAATAGACCGGCGTTGGGTGCCAACGGTATTACAGCGTATCGCTGTATATGCAGGCGCCTCTTGAAGCTATTGGTGTCCACCGAAAGTAGGGTGTTTACTAGACTGAATAGTTGCATGACACGCTCATCCTGACGCAAGTCTTCGTGGCCTGAATTCGTCGGTGAGCGCGTACTCAAAAAATTGATTCTGTTGGCTCACCTTTCAAACCATACAGGTAATCTTTCCCATCGTCACCCTTGAGTGACAGACGTCTTGGGCGTTGTTTTGAGGCAATGACTGTCAATTTTGTGGCAAAGCTCGCAATTTTAATCACGCGTTTGCCACTCTGATAAGTACCTATCAAAATACCCATTAATACGGAAGGCATGGTGCATTCACATTCATAAAACCATACCAGGCATGGCGAGCTCTAAGCTTCGTGCTTTGAGTAGCTGAGGAGACACGTATTGCAAATCTAGTGTTGTAAGCTGAGGCAATTGTTTCTCTACTTTCCTGAACACCTAGGTGTGACTATGTTAGTATCAAATTACCGACTTGCATGGAGGTGTCATACTCCGTAATAGATGTCCCAGGCTTTGTTCAGTTCTGACATTTCTCCATACGCACGGTAACGACGACAGGCCTCGCGGGCTTCATGCAAATCTCGGCCGAAAGCTTGAGCAAATGACGTCTCGCGAGCAGTGGTAGGGCCCTGAGGAAAACTTAAGTGTTTCTTCGAATAAACTTAACATTGGAACCCACTGCTTCCAGCAATTCGTGCAAGGGTTCCAGAATGGCAATCATGCCTTCTGGGTTTTTGTCGTTGAAGAACAGTCTCGAGGCTTCTTCTAAACCTTCGTGCCACATCTCGTGCCACAATATAGCCACACGAATGAGCTCGTGGCTAACCACAAGGGCCTAAAACAACAGTAGATCAACTTCAGCCTATTACCCTCAGAAACGAGCATACCTGTTCAACAATGAGAGGAGAATGTTCTCTCATTCTATCCATGATATTAAGAGCAGCATTTTTTCGTGAGACACTGGACGACTTTGAGGCCACAGTGAGAGGATATATCAGCGCCTGTGGATGATGTTTGCCAACTTCGGTCAGCAAGTTATTGATATTACGTCTGACGTTCCCGTTTGGAGTTTGGATGCGTGCAATAATCTAGAACACGTGCAATTAATAAAGAGTTTAAAATTGATTGTGTGACACCTACTTGTGGTATAACCTCTAGCCACGTGTCAACCTCAACAACTGAAAAGCCACTCGCCATAGCTTGGCTAACATCTTCATGAGCACCAAACTTGAACCATAATGTCAGAAGCCGCAGAGTGTCTTGAAGAGCATTTTCGTTGCGTAAAGCTATCGAGTGGAAAAAACCTGGAGAATATAAAGTGAGTAGCATGTTTTCCCTAAACGCCAGTGACGATGACCTTGAACCGCTTGTACAATGTGAGCGGCCAGACCGCTTCCTGGCACATCGGTCGCCATGCTTTCCTTTTGACTTTCCAGATGGCCAATAACTTCAAAGTTTGCAAGAGCCCAGGTGTGCCACGCTTTGTACCAGTTGGGATCGTAGTGTGTGGCAAGAAGATAGGAATGCAGGATATCTTTGACGTTTCGCTTTGCAGGACATCAAAAAACGAACACCAAGTATAGGCAGTATACTCACTGCGCCCCAATCCTCCTTCAACTCGACTTGCCATTGTCCTTGTTTGAAGTAGCATCGCGCGAGCAAGCGTGACAGCTCATCAAGCTTGTGTTTGGTGACGCCAGGCCGCTGAGAGTGTTCCTTAGTTTCCATCTGTAGGTCTCTAGCCAGGCTAGCAGAAAAATGACGAAGGAAATTTAGGCTATCTTCGTGCGAACCATTCGCCCACATATATTTTAGCTGGGCGTAGACAACATTCGGGGGTGCCTTAAGATGTTGGTGATCATCCCGCAAATGTTGCAACTAATATCTCGAGTCATCATCCCATTTCATTGAATTTTAAATTTTTAACTCACCCTCTCCGGTGAAAGGAGTGAGTTTATTGTCTTCTCTGCCAATGCCATGCGATCCGATTTTCGACAAAGGTTGGCGAATTTAATCCACATAACAGGATCGTCCTCGGGGTTCAAAACAAGCGCCCTGACCTGCAAAATACGTTGCCAAGTCTCAACATCAGGTTGGCAACCTTGTAGTCTAGCAGCACGTAAGCCAAATGCATGGAGTAAACATCGAGGCTCGTACCGCTTCATCCATGTCTTTCGCATTGCTTGTTGTCGTTCTGGTTGGTCAGCGTACTGCTTATACATAATGATTTCCTCGAGTTCAGACAACATTTGTGCGCGAACCAGAGTGCTAGTCAATGTCAGATCGGGCGACTTAACCGATAGTAAGATACCTTACTTGTATGAACGACCATAGCCTTCGCCAACAAAGGACGTCAGTTCCGGCTCTAACAAATCCCGAGCCTTTCCTATCTCTCTAAGTGCTTTGGGGAACTGGTTCTGGTGAACAGACAAAATAGCCTTGTAGAATGCCCGATCAGGCGAATCACCCCTTATTGTTGCAATGTAGTTGTCCATGGAATCCCACTCGTGTAACGACCAGGCAGCAGCAGCAGCCATGGGTGCAATTTCTCTACGGTCTTCATGATTGGCATTGGTCCAATTTTCTTCCACCTGTGTCGCGAGTTGATCCCACTCGCCAAGTGCATGTAAACATTTCATGCGTCCTATTTGAACGTCAGGTGCGTCGGGATCATCTTCCGCTTTCTTTTCGTATGCAGCCAGCGCCTCTTGCCATCTTCCGAGCCTCTCATACCACTCTTCGTGTTTACTAACGTCGTATTGCTCTTTGGCAATAACAAGCGTACCCCAAGCTGCGTCGTGCTGCTGAAGTTTGGTGTTAATTCCAATCAGTGCTTCGATGATATTCGGCGATGTCTCGGTGAAAAATTCCAGTTCCTTGTAATGCAATGCCTTCGCATATGCATGGAATCTCATGGCATACTCTCCGAGGGTACGATGTTCTATAGGGAGTGGCTTCTCTTCATGTTCCATAAACTCGGCGAGGCTAAGCAATCGGTGGATTAATTCAGACGGTGCAGTGGGAGAAGTGATCGCGGCTTCGATGGAACGGACAAGTCCTTCCTAAACAAACGTCGAGACTCGGGCACGCATTTGGGAAGTAGTACCTACCTGGTACTGATCGTATAGCTCGGTCCAGCAAGATATGAAGGCGGCATTGAAGAGCTCCTTGGCAAGTGGCGGATGAAATTCGACCAAACTCATGCAGGCTCTGAGCGCATGGGAGGGCGACTCTTTCATAAATTCCACAGAGAGACGATGCATCCACTCTGTCCAGTCATCGCGTGTAGAAACAGCGGACACGTCCCAAGCTTGTTTCAGATGCTGCTGATTGACAGTCAGTTTGGCTGGCTCAGCGGGTGCAGATATCTCAGCAGTCCTTGAATTCTCCGATAGATCATGAATGCCTGACTCTTGAGGCAAGCGTTCACCATTCAAGAGTTTGGTTATAAGATTTTCGTACCGTGGATGATGTATACGGTTACGAAGCAAGCACTGTGGGCATCATTGAGATCTTACCAACATCGAACCGCGAATGGAACGTACCTTGTTGATCATGGGAACGAAAATAGCAAAATCTGAGCCAAGCTGGACAACGATGGCACAGAGTGTATCCATCACCGCCATTCGAAGCTCGTTATTCTGTCCATCGAGAACTCGAACAAGGGGGTGTACAATTCGCGAAGCGTGATCCGAGAAATTAACGCGCTGAGAAAGATGAGCAACTGTCTGAATAGCACGCTTGCGAAGAATAGTGGTTGCATCCAGTCTTTCCGCAGTTCTGGCGATGATCGGAATAATCAGATGCAGGTATTCTTCAATGTTAGCACCGAAAGTTAGGAACGAATCAAATATTTTGGTTTGCGTGGACATCCTCTTCTCCGTGAGTTCACCCTCAAAGACTTTGAGGAGAAGACGCAGAATGGAATGTAGGAAGGGCCTGAACTCGGCATCTAACGCTTTTCCGAGTGCCTCGACGAGTGAGACTATAGGAAGCTGAAGAGACGTGTTCTCCCAGAGGTCAGTCACGAGGGAGAAAACAGCAGGAGTGTAATTTCGGACGTGCTGTTTGATGATTCCTACCAAAATTGCAAGTTGCTGCAGGTGGAATTCCTGCAACCGGGCGGTAGATGTGCGTGCAACGGCAGCAAAAGCGGGGATGATCTAGAGTGATGTCAACCAGACGATGTGTTATTTAGTTGGCAATGAATACCTGTGGCAGAAAAGTGACGCATTTTAGTCCTTGTGTCTTGAAAATATTCATGATCGCTTCAATGACGGTATGGTGATGGTTGCTCATAGACTGATCGCGCAGGACGGCCAAAAGGGATGTGATGACCACAGTCTGGTAATAGTCATCGGAACCTGTCAAGGAGCCCGTGTTCGTGATGGCAGCCGTATTGACGACCGGGATTGTTCCTTCGGCGGCGCCATCTTCGTCTGGTTTTGTCTGGCGCGGCATTTCAGAGGAGAACACGGGTTCTGGGAGCGACTCACCTTACGTCTGTAGGGATCGAGGGCACCAAGGATGCCCAAGACCTTGACGACTTCCCTGACAACTTCACGACGCGATGATCCTGATTCTGTTCTCAAAATTCGGCCCAGGATAGGGAGAAGCTGGGGGTAGTCGACCAAAGGAAAAATAACATAACCGGTACTTGAACAAAGCTGACCCAAGGTACGCAAAGCCGCGTCCCGCTTGAGATGTGCAGGGTCTTGGAGTCTGGCGATGATGACCTGCATGAGCTCAGGGATATGAGGAGTGACATCCTCGCCTCCGACGGCGGCGAGTTCGCCGAGACACATAAGAACGTTAGCGGCAACAGCGGGGTTGGTGTCATTGGCCTTGGGGATGAGGACGCGGAGGATGGGGAGTGCATATGGCTTGATGAGCCTCTGGGTTGCGCTGACGAGAAGGGTAAGGAGACGGGTGCAGTCCTCACGGTTGCGAGTGACGGTGGAATACTCAAGCTCAGTGAGGAGTTGAATGAGGGCCTTGCGGAGGGATGGCATGACATAGGCGGGGTTGTGTTTAGCGAGACGGCCGATCAGGTTGACGGCGGTGACGCGATTGTCAAAGACCTCATCGTTAAGGGAAATAAAGATGGAGCGGACGTTTTCGGCCTGTGCGAGGTGCTTGTCAAAACGTTCATGAAGAGATGACAGGACGGTCTGGCGGATCGTCGGGTCTATGCAATGTCGTTAGGAGAAATTAGACAAGCATTTTTACAGCACGCACCCGGGTCCGCGATGCCGACAGTAAGTAACTTGTCTAGCACATCGCTGATGATTTCGATTGCGTGACTGCTCGCCTGGTAGCAGATCGGATCTCGCACGAAAAGCTTACAGCACGTAAGCGCACCCGCACGCCGTACGTCCGCGTTGTCGTCTTCCAGGTACGGTAACGCCGCACTTCGCACGAACTCATTCAATGCATGCCCTGTACGCTCTACTCAGTACTTTCGCGCGTACGCTGTCTGCATTTCTTACCGCTGAAATCAAACGAGCCCAGCGTGGTCAGCGCAAGCGTCATCAGCTCCGCATTTTTGCCCTTCGTCACAGATAGGTCCCGCGGATAACCACTAACTTCCCCCCGCACCAGCGACGGCGGCGCCCCAATCACCTTGCACGGTTGTCCCACCAATATCATCGACAGCAGGTCCAACAGTCGGTCTTGGATCGTCTTCAGCAGCGGTGGAATGTTCCGCGCGATCGCTACTAATGCTTGTCGCAATGGCTCGCTGAGCCCGCATGCAAAGAACAGGTCGAGCTGATCATGTAGCAGCTTCGTCAAGTTCGGTCCAACAGCTGATGCCAGCATCCCAACGCATTGGAAAATCGGTTCCTCTGATGGCGCATTCTTCTTCCTACCCAGGGCGTTAGCAGCACAATGCATCTGGCTCGGCATGCTTACCCTCTTTGTTGCAATCCAACTTTGATTTGAGCCATGATCGAGTCCAGAAATGGCTTCATATCGCTTCCCACTGCGGTTGCAGTGTGCCCAATGGCGATAAAGGCTATCAGCTGGTAAGAAGGTCCGATACAGTCGTCATGCAACGATCGAGTACTATACCAAAAGACCGCTCGTTGGGTTTCTCAAGCTGTGTAAGTAAATGCCCCATTGATTTGTGCAAGTAATGCTCGGAAAACGTTTGGGTGTCATATGCCGCAAGTGTTGGAATGAGTGTGATGACCATTTTGCGCACCAGACTGTCTCTGTGAGACTTGAATCGGAGAATTTGCTCTGCAGTGTCCAGGAAAGCCTCACGCATATACTAGAAGCCAGTCATCACCTGCTCGTTGCTGTCATCTTAATCACCTACCGTGTCCCCATGAAGCAGCAGCTCGCGATACATGAGCAACGATCCGTGAATTACCTCGGGTTGCGCCATCTTTAGTCCAAGTTGAGCATCTTGTAGAATCTTCAAGAGATATGCTGTCCGTGTCTGCCGTTCTCTATTCGCCACAATTTCCAGACATGCTGCCAAGAGTTCAGCAGCACCTTCCCGAACCATGACACGAGAGTCGCGCAATGGAATGAGAATTTTGTCGAAAACGAGGCTAATGTGAGAGTGAAAGTAGTTGGCACTGTTACGAGCGAGTTCCTTGAGGATAAGTACACCAGCATAACGTGGCGGTTCGGGGCCTTGCAGGAGTTCTACAGCTGCCGGTACCTCGAGATCCATAAAACCCTCTCCAAAGTCGGCGCCTCCGATAGCAGCTATCTGACCCAAGGTCTTGGAAGCAGCTAACATGATGTTGACGTCGTGATTTGGAAGAAGTTGCTTCACGTAGTTGTAGAACCTGTAGAGGTATCGCTTCGAGCCAACGATGTCTTCACCGTCGCTCTCCAAAAGATGGTCTATGTCCAAGATTCAACAGAGACCAGGATCAAATGTGCCACAGAAGCGCACCAATTGCCAAAAGACCTCCTAGTCTCTCCACGTTGTTTTGACTGTGCATGAGGTCGAATATTCGTTTGTTGATGTCGTCGTCCCAGAGCTTCACGGCGGCGTCGTTTCGCATTTCGACCACTGTCGTGACGACCTGTGTTAAATTCAGCGGGGTGCAAAGATCGGTCGATGTGGTAGACGCACGTAGCGACGAAGGTCGATTGCGGCTTGAAGGCGAGCGTCATGGCTGGGATTGCGGAGACCTTGAAATATTTGGCCAAGATTGTCCGTATGGATAGAAGTGATGGTCGACGCCATACTTGTCGCCGACGTAGAAGTGGGAGGCGGCTGCCTTTGGAGATGATGTAAAGTGTAATAGCGTTACCAGTCGGAAACGGATTTGGTTGTTTGTACCGGTTGAATTCTAAAGCTTCGCCAAATTTGGCAGGGAAACTTGCACAGATGCCCTACGATCTACTTGGAATACTCCGCTGATCGGCTTCCAGTGACAACTGCTCATCCAAGAGAAGAAATTTCCAATAGATATATAGCCTTTCTGGGACCTTCCGACAGCGGACGGGGAGATTCTAAACGTAAACGAGTGGGAGTGCTGATCCTCGCATGTCATCTGTGGAATGATATGGATCATCCGGCAACGCAACAAACCGGCCTGGTGGTCTAGTAGTATGATTCCTTGTTAGGGCTGTCCTGAATCGAGGAGGTCCCGGGTTCAATTCCCGGCCAGGCCCACGGAGTGACATAAATTTTTTGGTGCGAACCGGGATGCAAGGAGCCGACGCGAGGGAGATTCCATGCAAGTGGGTGGCCCTTGATGCAGTGCCTTTCTTTGATGGAATGCGGGCTGGCAGCGGACATTGATGCTTTGGGAGAACCGAGCCACGATGCCAACGGGGATTTCCACGGGAGCGAGGCACGGAGAGGGCAAATCCACTGGCTTTGCCGGCGTTATGTAATGCCGACCACCGGAGCTCGGACTCGGATCCATTACAAGGGACAACTCAGAGAATGTCCAGCGCCTACGGAACGTCACCGGCCACGCCAATGTTGATAAACGCCATTTCTTTGGATAGACTCGTCCCGGTCCCCCCATGCCACACATCCACCCTCTCGATCACCATGTCTCCTCCTGCTCCTTCTCCTGGAGACCCTTCTTTCTCTCTCGTCCGAGACGAATGCCCACCCACCCCGCTGTCGACGATATATTGGTGCGTCGTGTCCTCCTGCCCGCGTCGCTGATGTGGAGATGCGTCCTCAGACTAAGGATGTTCCCGTGTCTTTTGTGTCCTGTTGCGACTTTTCGTGTCCGACTGCACAGAGCCTCGACCCGCCACCCACCTACTCCGGCGCCGTGGCGCCCTGTAGCAAGAGCTCTGATTTCATGACAACTATCGCCACCGCCATCGACTCCCTCGACTCTGACCTGAGATCGCTCAGTCTCAGCATACACGGTATGTCCCGGCTGACATGAGATCCATTTTCCAACGTCTCGCTGCAGACCATCCTGAACTCATGTTCGAGGAATAGTGCGTATTGCTGTCTCCCCGCCCCTTTTGACCTGAATCCTTTTGCTCAGCCATGCCCATGAGGTACTAACGGATTTCATGCAGAGGCACGGGTTTTCCGTGACTCGCCACTATCTCGGCCTCCAGACTGCTTGGAGAGCCGAATTCACCCACGGTAAGGGTGGAAGAACCATTGGCATAAACGCCGAGATGGACGCATTACCTCTGATTGGGCATGCCTGCGGCCATAATTTAATCGCTGTGAGCGGCGTGGGTGTCGCTATCGCCATAAAATCCGCGCTCATAGCCCACAATGTCTCTGGGAAGGTAGTCCTATTGGGGACCCCAGGTCAGTTTATTCGGTTTACATCAATGGTAGCCCCAATAT
>JBBPKM010000339.1:0-16246 GCA_038089255.1 Austroboletus rostrupii
GCGTCGGTGCCCTTGCGTGGGTGACCCACATTTGTGGCAGTGGGGCCGCTTCCTCAGACTGGTGGAGGCGGACATTCTCGAGGAGGAAAAAAATTGGTGGGCTGTTCGGATGAAGTCGCGCCCAGGCGACGCGTAACGTTAGTTCTTCTTGCAGGGACTGGCCGTACTTGCTACTCACCTGACAGCGGTTATCCTTGGCTTTGATGGCAGCGGGGTGTTTCCAAGTGTTCCATTCTCAAACTTATATCGTGAGGACCTATCAAGAAGAACCTCCAAATATGGTACAAGACCAGCAAGGGGGCGCGAGTTGCGGTGGCGACGTTACGGAGACCAAGGCTCCGGGAAAGAACAAGGTCTCCCTTTAACGTATCTAACTTCTCGCTTTGTAAACAAGTTTCGATCGACATCGTTGCATGATTATCAGTACACTATTCTCGCCCTTATCCGTCACGGAGCACACCAAGAGTCGCATTCCATGTCGCAATCCATGTCGCAATCAAGACATCAAGGGGAACACCACCGTTGCAGCTGCAGGCGGCTTGTCGAGACCAAACCCGCCAAAACGACCACGCTGGATAGACGGATCAAAAGCACAGGCCATGTCGACGGCATCCCTTTACGAATCTGAGCTGCACCCACGACAACCTGCGTTCTATCATTCAGCGATCAAGGAGCAATGCATCCTCGCCAGGACATACCACAGTGTACGCATTCCACTATGGTATTCGCCCGTATCTGCGCCTTGGGCACACGGCAAATGCATGTTGATCCCTGGTAATTCATGTCCTGCGTGCTCATGAGTCGGATATTACGGTGTGGACGAAAATAGTCCACCTTGGTCTGGATACAACGTAGGCAGCATAGTTTTTCATACCCGGTCTTCTTCCACTTGGCAATCAAACTAGAACGCTGAGTGTCAGAGCAGCGCGTGGTCACGGCGGTCGCTCACTTGGCATCCGCATATCCCTCCTTCAGCAACCAGTCGTACAGCTCTCTTGATATCGCCTCGCGCTTGTAGTAGAGCTCATATATATACCGTGAACGCGTGTGAGAAATGCGCATGATAGGCCACAACGACTCGGCCTTGCGTTTGCCTTCGTGCGACTCATTTTCCGCATCTCTCATTTTCTTGGCGTAGTCATCGAGGACCTGGGAGAAATAAATGCTTGAAAACACTCGTGTGGTTACTTACTTACGCCCTCAATGTCTTCGAAACCTTCCGGGGGTCTCTTGGTTCTGGTGGTTCGTATCTTGGGCATTGGCAAGCGTTGTGTGGGAACTTCGATGGTACTGGGCTGGCTGACAAAGCCTTGCTATAATTAATAGCTCTATGAGCTGCAATTCAACCTGCAAGCTCCTGTTGGCCCCTTTCATACGGGTTTGCCTACAATGACTGGACGAGAGGGGTACTAGAATGCTCGCCTAGCGAGTACTTAATCGTAGCAGTAGCCTGAATCGCGGATTTCTTGCTTATTATGTAATCTACTTCGAACACGATGTTCTGCGCCGCCGGACACTGCCGTCCAATATATTCGAGGGTGTTCAACGCCTCGTCGCTCTCTTCCTTGAACCCCTCTTGTCATGCCCTTGGTTGTCCCTGCCCTTCGATTTTTTGTCGTATTTTTGAATGTATACGAAACATTCAAGACCCTAAAGCCTCCTCCTCCGTCCGCACGCCGCGGGGGCAAACCGAGCACCCGCGCCGTGAACCAGAGGAAGAGGGATATGAAAGGTTGTCTGGCTGTTTGGATTATCTGGGTAATACTAAATAAATGATCGTCAGAGTAGTTGTCTCATCCACTTTTTCTAGTGCTGTTATGCGGCCTACGAAAGAACGTTCGACCGCGCCGTTTCTATTTTCCTTCCCTTCTACAACGAAATGAAATCTATGTTTTTGCTTTTTCTTGTTCTGACACGTGCTAAAGTGCGTCAAATTCGACGTATATTTCTTGTCAGTCAAGTTAACATTGATTCAGGGCGCAGAACCGCTGTTCCTTCATGTTCTTCGTCCTCAGCTTAAGCCCTACGTCGCAGTAGTGGATCCAATGTTGGATCTTTCACGCGATTTGGGGGATTTCTTTTTTGCACTTTTGCAAGTTCCGCTGGACTATATCCTCTCGTCACCCTGGTTTCCTTTATCGCGCGCTGAAGATTCGGAAGAAGATTCTGGCGACTCGGAGTTTCCAAACAGTCGATCCAATATTCCAATTTTTATTACTCGAGTGCAAAGTACGCAACAGGGTCCCTTCCACAATGTTTCTAATGTTCAGTTCTCGAATGGCCGTCCTATGGCAAACAATTCCGCACTCTCAGGAGGTTCTGGTGTCAGACGCTCCGCATCTGCTTCCACTGCATCATTACCGGCGTATAGCGAACATCCATCTCACGATCCTCCTCGATATTCCAGGACCGTATCCAGCCTGAATGGTCACCAAATAAGCTATCCAGCTGCTTCTGTCTTTCCAACGCCCGGCCAAGAAGTACCTGTTTCTGTCCCCCATGGGCTTGCAACCGCTCCTGAATATCATTCACCCGAGTGGAGAACATACCCAGCGTTTCCGTCTGCATACCCACCTACACCCCTTCCCGCATCTGTATCCCTTCCTAGCTCAAGGTCTGGTGGTGACCGTCGCCTAGCTTCCGACTCTGCATACCCACCTATTCCCGAAAATGAGCAGGGTTTTGACGAGATACTCGATAGGCGACTCGGGGGAAGCCCCGGCTCCGAGCGCAGCCCAGACATCAGAATCCCCCCGCGGGTTGACAACTCTCAAGAAAGCTTTGATGGTAGTCGACAACGGGATGAAGACACCTTGCCCGATGACAGTATGTGTAGTAGCGAGGCAGGTCTAAGCGAGGACGATTTCGGCACGTCATTGAGGACCCCTCATCGTCCCCCAAAAGCTATGCTACCTAGTGGATATTCTTCCGCTGGTAGTTTGAATGGCAGGCCTTCAGTCACTGATAATGTATCGTCTTTGGGGACGAAGTCGTCCTCGAGTTCTTTAAACTCCGAATCTTCTCTAGCCGGCGGAAAGCGCACTCATAGGGCTTTTCGAGGACAGCTGCAGGGTACGCCCACGATGTCTCAGTCCCGAAATGCCACCTTGCGTGGAAGGCCTGCTCCGCTTCCAATCTCCCACGATCCTCTCCAGTCCAGCTCGAGTGAAAACGAACGCGAGGGCGAGGCGACTGGTGACGGTGGTGACAACACGAAGTTCAAAAAACGAAGAGTGCTGGACCCCATGAAGCGTAGATCCACAGTGCGTGTCGCTGCCAGGGGTGCAGGCAGTGTACGCAAGGCCTCCTTGCCTTCGAGGAGTGCTACCGCTGGTCGTTCCAATGCGACTCAAGGAACAGGAAGCACCAGTACAGGATCGACTACGTCAAATAACTCAACTATTAAGGGGAGGAGGCCCACGGTTGCATCGCGCCAAGCTGTGCGCAGCATGCCACAGGGTGTCGCTAAAACTGCTAGTACTTCTTCTGTTCAATCTGGAACTTTGAGAAGATCCTAGCGGAAGAGTTTCTCGAAACATTTGTTGTCCCCTCCGGTATTCTCATTGTATATTAGTAGCATCGGATTGCATACTATACCCTATGAACTTGCTGTGATCTTGAAGAATTTCGAGAACGCTGAAGCGGGTGAGTGGAAGCGCACTGCCATACTCAGCGCTGCAAGCGGTGTATTCACCGTGTAAATATCCGATGAGCTTCCAGTACCGCGCACACCGCGTCGTTCAACATCGGTTTTCATAAAACTACGAAACACCACACCTTCACCTCGTTGCATGACATGCCTAGTGTGTCATAAGTTTCCGCCCTGTGAACCGAAAGGTGCCCGACGATGAAGCCTGACTCATTGGTCCGACGATGGGCCGGGTCACTGCCACCGAACGGCGAACGCGAGGTTGCCTCGAGGATCACTCAGCCACTGGCACACTTGCTCACCTCCGACTTCTCGCAGCAGATACTCCACGTCGGGTGAACTTCAAGACATCCATGTAGGTCTTCTTCTGCTCCGCCGTGCTGCGGTTGTCTCATATTCGTACAGCAACCTTCATCACGGAAAGGGCTTACTCGCGTCAGTCCCGGCACTGCAATGAATTAAATTATCTACTATCGCCGAGCGGCCTATTTTGTTTGTGGTATCGGCAGCCACGTTTTCATAATGTCAAGGTAGGTCCCAATGTCGGGACACAGAAAAAAACTAACGTAGACAGGCGCACGCCAAGGCTGTTCGTGTTCTCCCCGGTAGCAGCCAACACGTTTTGCTGCCAGGGCCTTCTTTAAAATCTCTTGCGGACGACTGACCACCCTGACCGAAGGCATACAGAAGGCCTCCCTGGCCTATCCTGTCTCGCTTCTGTTATTTTCATGAACTATGGGAGGGTAATCGGTAATGAGCTACGAGACGTCCCGCCGGAATATGTAAGTTGTTGCCCAATTGATTGCACTATATGCTAACACTACCTGCTAGCTCCCCATATGGGGACAACGGTGGTCTGGTTATCGTGCTCCTCTTGGTCCTAGTCCCTTCTCTACTCGAATATTCAGCGCCGATCAGATGTCAGAGGTCGGACCGGCGCTAACCTCACCCACTCAATTCGAGGCGACGCTTACAGAGGAATACGAGGAAGAAGACGGTGCAATCTCGGGGCCCAGCCAACTTCATAATTCTTTATCCTCATCTTTGACCGTTCAACCGGATGCCAGTGACCTGACTTCTAGGTCTGAGAGGCCCACGTCACAGTCCGCCCATCGCTTATGGGAACAACTTCACGATAATCGCGCTCTGGAGCCATTGTTACATTCTCCCACCTTCTATCATGGAAACTTGATTGAGGGTGGCCGTTTGCAGGATGATTATGCTTCCTGGCGTGGGGATCATACTACTGTTGGAGCTGGTCCATCTCAAGGGAATATCAGCGAACAGCTACAGCACACCTTTACCTCACCCTCGATTTCTGATTGGCAGCTTGCCGATGCTCATTCACAACCGCCGACATACCCTTTCCATACGGGTGGCAGCATTTATCTCATATCTCAGTTTCGGGTCAATGACCAGACCAGATTCATCTCGACGGTACCTCCGCCTTCCCCCTGTACAATCGATCTGCCTCGACAGATTGCTGGAGAAGAATTGTCTTGGGATCATGAATCGAATATACCTGTGACTCTTGATACTGCGCATCCTCAAAATCCCTCCGTAGTGGCAGAATGGCCATCCGTGCCATCAGTGGTCCCCCCCAACCCGTCCTTTTCAGGACCCTTGCAGAGTTCTGCATCGTTGCTCAGTCTGGAGATGGCTTATGATATGGTCTCGGAATTTGATAGAAACTCTCTTCATGCCGATTCGCGTGGCACCTTTGGTGACGCTGAAGACCACACCCTATCGCCGCAAGTCGACCATCCAGAAGGTGGCCAATTCAGCTAGGTGATTGGACAGAAACCTTCTCGCTTACAACACACTTATATCATCATCTTCTGAGTCACTTACATACCTGTTAGTTGTCTGTACCATACCACATTTCTTCGAGGATCTTCGCAGGACTCCATACCCGATTTTGTTCTAGTTGAGCACATAGTTCAAGAAATAATACCCGCTGTCATACCGGATCCAGTGCGAATAATACCAGACACCGAATATCAGATAGAATCATATCAGCCATAAAATTACACGGATATTAACGAATCATCCACAGTTTCTACTACGCACGGCAGCACGTAATCACTGCACGCATTTAAATCGTTAGGTTTACTGTGTTGCTTTGCCTTGTGTTTCGTGTTCGCACCAAGCGTCATTCTTCCACTCCATCAAGGCTCAAGTAGCTGGCGATGACATTGCGCATTCATCGCATTGAGCCGCAAGTCCCGCAACACGGCGCAAATCCCGACCCTCCTCCTGAATACTCGATACATGTGACCGAGCAGCAAGGCTCACTGGCGTCCCAAAACTCACTAGAGAACGTAATGCCTGGACACTACCCAAACAGAGAACCGTCTCTCTTCAATCCGACTTTGTTCGCGCCTCCGCCAACTTTCGGGCCAACTCCCCTTATGCAGTGCCAGCCAACCCATGGGCTGTTGCCATACTATGATCCAAATTCACCCTCCTCCATCGAGGCAGCGATGTCGAGAGCTAGGCGGAGATTTCTCGGAGCGGCGTCTTGGGCTCTCTGCTCAATTGCTTGTTTCAATTTGCTTCTGTTTGGAGTACTGTTGAAAGGGTTGAACCCAATTTAAACTTGAACAGGTTTAGCGGTAAGTGAAGTTCGGAGACGTCTGATGAGAATATGCATGACGTTCTTCTAAATCTGATTATTGTCTAGGACCTCCCCAGAGCGTACCTACATGAGTGCTATGTATTCCATGTCTTTGTTGAAATACTTTCGTTACTGAAATCTAGTGAGGTTTTTTCGGATACCATGTATTTTTCTCTACGCTGAAATTTAACTACATCCGTGTATTCGCACGCATCACAACTCCATTGAATATTACCACTTTTGGCAATACTCAGACTGGGGCCATATCTTGGAAGCTGGGAGCCTTCTGAAAACAGTAAAGTGATCCTAGAAAGGCCTCGGTAGACTAGCTTAGATATCATGATAAGAGCTTGAATTCAAGGTTTTCAACATTATTGTGCAGGAAGTTTTGCATCAGACACAAGCGTATACAAGTTATAATTCCACTCGGATTTGAAATCCATCAAGCACTGGCAAGCTCGTCGATGGGCCCCGTAATTCCGCCAGGTCAAGCGAATGCGGAACCCCGATTGCTTGTAACCAAGTGAGGTTGATGTGATCCCAGCGGCGTCAAACGTTCCGAGGTCGCAGGCGGGAGAAGCGAGATACATACTAAGTTACATATTTTGTCGTTATCGGATGCGCCCCAGGGGGGTCTCCAGACCACCCATCTCGTTGTGGATAACCCTCCCCGATTTCCACTGTTACAGTGCATTAGACCCTCAGGTGTGCACCAGGAACTATCCATTTTATTTAATAAAGAATTCAGATACGCACCTTGGGTGCAATATCTGGAGCGTGCTTGTGCTCGCCGTCCAGCTCAACGCAAACAATGGAGGGCTTGAGCGTGGGAATGTATTAAGGTTAGGGTCCGTGCGTGGGAATTTATGTGACTGGTGTGACCCAAATATTCGCGTTTGTTGATTTTTTTTGGGTCGATTCTGTGTCGGCCCCGCGCGCTTCCTTTGCTCTTTCACACTTTGACAACTCGATCGCCGTCGACAGCCACAGCGAACAAGCACCCGCCGTCGTCGTGTCGCACGTCCAACTCCCCAATCCCCGTCGTGCGTTTCACCCTCCGGTGCCGCCCATCATCGTTCATCCAGTGTCGACAACCATCTTATTTATCCAATCCCACGCGTCGCGCACGTCGTCTATCGTTGCCCTTCACCTCTCTCATCGCCGTCGTCGTCGTGTAGCGCTTCTATTTCGCCAAACAACATTCTAACTCGCACGCCATCTTCATTCCCTTCCTCTTTGTCCATTGTATCCATATCGGCAGTCCTCATATTTGCGCTACCCTCCACCATCTCCCATCTTCGCGTTGGTCTCTGGCTGTTGATGTTCAATTACTAGTCTCACATAGCTCGAACCACCTGTAATTCTTTCCCCATTTCTCAACTTCTCCACCCTGGCGCCCTCAGCTCCCCCCTCGTCGACACCTCGGTTACAGCCTCTGGAAGAAGACCTGATCAATCGTTCTCTACTGGCTTCACTTGACGCTCAAGGTGACGCAGAACCCCTTCGCGCTCCCCTGCAGCAGTCGTTTGCCATGTCACAACCTGCTTCTAACACGGACTCGGACGCTGCCTCTCCCGAGACTCCATTCCGTCTCCCCTCAGGCCGATCCGACTCTCCGTCTAATATCGATTATAACAGTAACCATACCCCCAACGACCTTTTGCATCGCTCTTCTCAAATGTCCCAGAACGCTGACGGTAATCATCAGCATCCAATCTCAGAGTCGGCGTTTGCGCAAGGAGGGATTCGCCCGGTGTACAACAGCAATAATAATTACCATTTGTCCGACTATCTTGCCGAGCCAGAGAATTCTTCCCTGAAAGTACCATCTCAAGGTCTCAATTCTCCTAGTGATTTCGGAACAAGTTCTTTCAGATCGTTTGGTGCCTATAACGGAGTCAGTGGCACACATACTCCCCATTCTACTTCAAGCAATCCCACTCCCAGCGCCTTCCGCATGCGACAACTCCATACTTCGTCGACTACTTCTCCATCATTTTCCGGCGCTTCCGATAGCTTTTCCCCGCTGGGTATTCAGCATCAGCTTTCTCAGCAGTCGCAGCAAGGGGCCTCTGTGTCTTCTGTTTTCGAGTCCCGAGGGATCGACTTTGGAAGTAGCCCTCCTTTGACTAGCAAAGTTACCCAACAGTTTACCCTGGATCCATTTTTGCAGTCGCATACAGCGAAAACTCAAGTGCACGACTCGTTCCACCCGCTATCTCATAGCAACTCCGCTGGCCAGATACCGTATTTAAATGGTATACACCTTCAAAGTCAGACGCCATACGGTCCCCATCTGCAGAGTGGCGGGGCGATTGGGGGGGCCACTGGTACTGGTCGGGGTCTAAGTACCTCGGGTCAGCTAAATTCGTCAACTGAACCGCAAGGTGGGAGTGGTCAGCAAGAAGAAATATCTACCATTTTCGTAGTGGGCTTTCCAGACGATATGCAGGTTTGTAAATTTCAATTGGTGTGCGCAACTCAATCTTCATTCACGTTTATTGTTAGGAACGGGAGTTTCAAAATATGTTTACGTTCTCTTCCGGTTTCGAGGCCGCGACTCTCAAGATCCCCAACAAGGAGTATACCGCTTATGGATCTTCAGGTGGCACTCCTTCTGGGCTTCCGTTGCGCGGCAGCTCCTCATATTCTTCATACTTTAATTCAGGCCCGAATGACCCGTATAACATCGTCACCGTCAATCAGGGGGGTGTGGTCGTTGACAACGGGCGGGACGGCCCCACTACCTCATGGCCGCCACTGCCCGTTTCACTTAATGATGAGACAGGCCACTTCCAGGGTCCTGGTAGTCAGCCACCTCGCAAGCAGATAATCGGTTTTGCCAAATTCCGTACTCGGCAGGAAGCCCTCGAAGCCAGAGATACACTTCAGGGTCGTCGAGTTGACATCGAGAAGGGGGCTGTGCTAAAAGCAGAGATGGCGAAGAAAAACCTCCACACGAAGCGTGGTGTTGGTATCGGCAGTGCCAGTTCAAGCGGCGGCAGTGTATCTCTGGGTAGTAACCTGAACGCTCTTGCTGGGTTGAATGGTGTCGGAGGCCTCAATACATTGGGAGGTCTCACGCCTGATACACTTGCTGGTCTTACTGCAGGTCTCAATCTCAACGCGAATATGAACAGCATTTCTTCGCTTAGCGGAGGCGATTCCTTGACTCCGCGCGAAAGGGGGCTTAATGCGCTGAGCGCAATAGGCTACAGCACTCTGGGTAGCGGATGGCGAGAAGGAAGACTAGGGGACAGCAGCGAGGAAGAGCGGGAAAGAGATCGTGATCGTGACCGAGAAAGAAGACGTGAGGCGCTTGTTGGTCTTAATATTGGGATGAGTATTAGTGGTCGTGGGGCGCGAGAACGTGCCCTTGCTGACGAAGAAGAACGGGACAGGCTTAGGCGCAAGGATTTCAAAGCTCCCCAGGGTGAAGCAGCTCGGATACTGACAGGAAATTCCGCTGTTTACGATGCCTTCCACTCTGCCTCAGCTATCTCCAGGAACATTCCGACTAATATTCTCTCTCCGTCTGGTGGTCCTTCCGGTGACGGCGCAAACCCTGGACCTAATCCTATGTTTGGGAATGGCTACAGTGGTATTATTGCCCAGACTTCCAGTAGAGACGAGAGTGCGCCGCGTGAAACGGTTGGTCCTTGGGATCAACCTTCTCCCCGCGAGCGTGATGCATACTCGGCTTTGACTTCATTTTATGGTGCTCGTAAACCTTCGGTCATTCCTAGGCCTCCTTCTCCCCAAGATACTTCGCCTCCCAAGCCCAGTCTGCCATTTTCGCCTTCACTTAATGATGAAGATGGTATGCTTCCTCCTCACAGATCGGGAATCCTTCGCTCGACGCAAGCCTTCTCTTCTTCTGCTGATGAACCAGTCGTAGGCCGCCCACCTGCACCCCCCTCTAGCTCTACGTCGAGCACGGGTGGTCTTGATGATACTGGACCCATACCGCTTACTGTCAGCACTAGCGGGCAAGTGAGCACCGGAAATACTTCACCGCAGTTGCCATCGCCTGCTTCACATGCTAGCTCGGGAGCCAGCTCTTCTGTGGGCGGTCAGGCTGCGAGTTCTTCGAGCAGCGGAGTATTGAATGCTGTTGGGAGTGTCGGCCCAAGGAATGCTCTTATCGACCAGAACCCCCCCATCAATACCCTCTATGTCGGAAATCTTCCAACCAGTCCTGTTGGTGCAGGATATCCTGCAAATTATCTGGAGGATAGTCTCAGGGAACTTTTCTCCCGACGCCCTGGGTATCGGAAACTTTGCTTCAGGCAGAAGAGCAACGGACCAATGTGCTTTGTTGAGGTATGCTCGTTGAGTTTCTTACTGCAGGCTTGATGCTTACGACATGCGATTTTAAGTTCGACGATGTCCATTACGCTACGAAGGCTCTGAACGAGCTTTACGGTAATTCTCTTGGTGGCTTGGTCAAGAATGGTGGAATTCGCTTATCGTACAGCAAAAATCCCTTGGGTGTACGCACTCCGACCACTTCGGGCACGGGGACATCCTCACAACAGAATGGTGTTCATCCCGGCATCGCTTCTCCATTCCAAGCGGACGTGTTTCAGTTCCGCCAAAATTTTGAAGGCGATTCGGCCATTATGAACATTAGGCGCGACAATTCGACCACAACATCACCACCTCCCGTCTTCGGAGGATATGCACGTTCACCACCTCCGCCGAGATTTGTCTCTCCCCCACCTTCGGGCAGTTTTAATATGGTATCATCATCTCCGACGAACGGAACTCTCCCTCGCGGGTCACACCCATTTGGCATTTCTCTCAGCGGTACAGGAGGGGGGTTTTCTCCCTTTGGACTGCCTTTGTCGTCCCCTCCTGATCAGTCGAACACTCTCCCACCTTCGCATTCTATGATACCCGATCATCCGAGCTCAGACGTTTCCTCGGCTCATGGTCACCCCCAGCATTTCCCGCATCGGGCTTTGTCGCCTTCATCTTCCACTGTAGAGGCCACCAGGGCCGGTTAACGGGTTGAATTATTAAAGTCGATCAATATTTTCAACAAGCATGAAGCATCTACAGCAAACCATCTGCGCATTCTATATATATCTGTACTTACTACCTCCACCATGACATGTTTGACATCCCACTCTGACCATTTTTTTCACCCTTCTCGAATCGCATCCATTTCGCAGGTCACCATTCCATATTATTTACTTTCCTGCTGTCTGGCGTCCGCAATCTTAATCGCACTCTCCGTCTTCACGTTTCGTTTCGCCCAGTTGTGTTCGTGCTCACACCCAAACTATTGCTCATGCGATGACTCGTGCTGATATCTCTACTAAACTACCTTACCATCGCTCCTGTGCTACTTCCGACATTTCGTATACAAGCCTCTTTTTCCTCCTCTTGATCTTGTGACGTTTGTCGTACTACGATTGTCTGTTTCTCTCTTCTCTCCAACCTGCGCAGCACATAGGTACCCTTGACCGGACGTGTTTGCCTGGTTTCTAATCATGTCCGTATGCTTTAGGCCGTTCGAATATGCTTTGCTGCGGCATTCAAATGACCCTTGATGTAAACTGGTTTTCAAAGTTTTTTTTTTTCATGGAAGGATAACGTAAAAGTGGACATTGTATTAGATTTTGTGCCTGCGATAAAGGGACTCTTGGATCTCAGCCATCAATGAGATAGTAAACCTTCCTCACCGACGTTCTCCGCGCAGGACAGGGACTGGGACTCGTAGCCAACCTTCCAATGACCATCACTAGAACCGTCGGGGGCCGGTGTAGCTGTGACTCGATCTGGGCCAGAGTTGCCGCAGATACTTGGCTAGAATGGGCAGTGCGTTGAAGAACCTTACAGTAGAGCGGCTAGCTCACTATCTAGACTCGGAACCAGGACTGGGGATCTCCATTTGGATCGGGATCAGGCTTGGGATGGGCGGCTCGTCACCACGCGTGTCGTCAGCCATGATGGGTGACGTTGCAGAGACTGAAGCAGCAAAGAGCGAGTTGTTGGACTCAACGAGGGGCATGGTGACCGGGCTACGATGATTGCGCTCGGCCGGATAAGAATCGTCGTTGTTGATGATATATAGGCGAATGGCTGGCCTCGGAGGCACGCGTGGAGGAGCTGTCCGAGTGCCCGAGCGTCCGCACATCCGTCCCTTGTGTGCATCGTACTCGTGTTCGTCATTGAACGAAGTGCCCTCGTGTGATATTTAAATTACGCTGCCGACAATGATGGGCTGAGAGGAGCTTCTAGGAAACGACGGAGGGAAGTGGACGAAGAAGCAAAAGTGCGGAAGTTCCAAATCATCCGAGCTAGCCAACGTATCTAACACCGATTCGCATCCGACCACCAAGCATTCTCTCGACTGCACGACGGCGGGCGATGAACGCAATAACAGCGTGGTGCCTATCTGGAGAAAGATCCTGACAGGCTGCGATGGTCGTGGTCGCGTATCGCTCGTCGCCTGAGTCAACATAGTCGTTTCCCTGTGAAGTGTCCTTCTTGAGCGCGCATACTTTCTCCGTATTGTAGGCTGCTTCAGAACAATGCTCGTTTCGAAAAGGCTGGCGCACTATCATCAACGACGCCATTTCCGTTAAATACTGGAACAAAAGAAGTATCTCAATCGAGGTGACTCTACATGAGTCACAGACTTTGACCAAATCGGACGCTGCACTGCAGCGTTTCCTGCGATCTTAGTTTAGCCTGCCAAACCTTGCTGAACAGCCCGGGCAATCGTTCCTCGGAGAACCGAGGGATGATTCGCCCTTGATCGTTGGAGATGTTTTGTCTGTAAGCTAGACGTACGGTTTGACAGGTACGTACGACCGTCTTTGTTCACTGAATATGATATTCATTGTTGGAAACGGCACCTTGGTAGCATTGGCATGTCTCTGGTGGAAGGCCGAGCAACCTGTAAGTCTGTACTTCGGAATATCCATATGCTGTATCTAATCCTTGGGTAGCCTAATTCTTCGTACGATGACCTGATGGTTTTCGTCGTTGAAAGATTATGAAAAAAAAAAATCAGTCACTTGCAAATGAAAAGGTTTCATTTCAGAGAAAGTCAAGGTGTAGGATTGGTGCTCTCCAGTAAGCTTAGCCCTGATATTCAGATGGTCAAGGTGTTATCACAGATGCGGCTTAGTATGCAACATGCCTTTCCATATACACACGATGTTACCTCGCTTCTCAGCATTCACGGCCCATGTCACAGGCTCATCCACCACAGGGATGGAGACGAGGTTATTTGACGTGTTCAACTCGACGTATCATTCGGTGCTTGTGTTCGTTCTGGACGTGGTGACTCTGGCGCGCGCCACCCAAGCTCCGGTGAAGGACAAGGGGAGGGTTGCGCTGTGATGGAAACGACGGTCGGCCTCTGGGTTGCTACTAATAATGCCTTGCCATTTGAGCAAAGTGAATGGCTACATTATTGTGCAGGCTCTACTCTCGGTGAGAAATATTTTACCAGTATTTCCTTCAGTATTCCTAGCCATAGGAAGAAAAATTAACATCCGGACTCGGTGAAATCTGCCCGATTCTGTGCACAAAAGTGAGTAGTGTTCCATAGGAAGGATGCTGAATTTAATTCACATCGACAAGGAATTACAAAGTCGAAGAGAATCATCTAATCCATGTAGGTATGTAGGTAATGCGTATCGAGTCGTAACAAAAAGACCGCGTTAGAAACATGGTTGTCACCTTAAGAACACACCTGGAGAACGTTCCCCCCAGCAATCATTTGGCCCATATTGTTGCATATTTAACACGTCACTGGGTAGTGCAGTATCACCCTTTGGGAGAAGCTATTATTCAATAGCTTGGGGGAGAAGCAGAGAGGATTTAAAACCAGCATAGAAGTGTAAACAGTTCCGTAGTAGCCTCGTACTCGTGCTAAAATCAGCGGTAAGGACACTGGGCGCGACGGACGGCTGAAGGTGCGACTTGCATCACCCTCACAGCCTGGTGCGTGTCCTCAGGTCGCGCAGTTGGACTACTGAGACAGACAGGTCGTGGTCTCTAGAGGAGAATTTGGCTATAGCCTACCGAAATGCGCATCGGATTGCAACCATGCGTCATGCAGGCGTATCATAACGAGTAATAACAGTGCATTGTAAAATTCCTCTGTAAATTCCATGTACATGACTTACACGTGTTGGCTGTGCGCGGGTATACACATGGTTACTTGTCGTTCACGGCGCCATGTGGCAGTCGTCTTAACCTTGTCATTCTCAGCCTTACAACTCCCCAGCGCCCTCGGCCCACTCCCGACTCCCCATCTGAACGAGCCGCGAACAGGCACGGGCGAACGCAAAGACCTCTTCTTCTCCTGTAAACATGGAACTTGCGCCGACGACCTCGGGAGGAAGTCCCTGTATACGCATCAAAAGAGGCTCTGTTGGTCAAACGGAGATAAGAAACGTACGAGGTCGTCCATGACGCTTCGCATGTGATCAGATATGTCGCCTTTAGCAGTATCATCCGAAAAGACTTGATAAATAGGCACTTCAGAGGAAATAAAGAGTTTCGTCTAGTGGAAGGGTGAGTCGACCGCAAAGTGGCACCAAGCATGGTCAATGCGCACTCTAGATTCGTAACAGGCGTCGATAAAAGTGATGAACCGCCGTGCCTGGTGGAGAAGAAGAGAAACATTCAATTGCGGCCCAGTGAATACATGAAATACGTACAATGTCCTTTCTTGAAACGCCCATCTTCTTCACGTCGGTGACAAATACGGTCCCAAATGTTTTGGTGATCTCCAAGTAATCGGCTGCGCCGAGCGGACTGTCACAAAGTTCAGCAAAGGTGAATCTGGCGACCTTAGAAGTGGAGAGGGGGATGCGGAGGGTGCGGCCAAAGGTGGATAGAGGGCGGTTGGCGACCACGGGATCGGAGTTGATGCCAGAGGAAGAGGTAAGCGAATCAAATATCTTGTTGATTTCTCCTTCGTTCTCTGGAGTGAGAGGGTGGTAATATACGTGCGAGAGCGCACGGGGTACACGTCTATAGTCTAAAGGATGGATATTGGCGTCCGGAAGAGGAGAAGGGCAGGGGACGGACCTGTTCCGGAGTCAAGATCAACGACTTGGCAATGTGTCTTGAGAAGGTCTATGGCAGGTATGAAGCTGGAACGTTGAATGCCATTCTTGTAGAGTTCGTCGGGGTGCCGACTATGACACACGGATGAGGAAGAGACGGTGAGGATAAAAGCTGAGGACTGACTTGCTGGTAATAACACAGACGACGCCATGCTTGAGGAGAGCCTCGAGAAGCCTCCTGAGGATCATTGCATCTGCGATGTCGGTGACCTGGAACTCATCGAAGCAGAGGACATAAGCCTCCCTGGCGAGATCTCGGGCGACGGGGGCAATCGGGTCCCCGCCGTCCCCACCGCCGACGCTTGCGCCGCCTCCACCGCCAATGAGACCCATGGCGAGTTTGGCGGCATGTACACGTTTGTGCACATCTATCATGAAGGCATGAAAATGGACACGACGCTTGCGGGTGATGGAGGAGGGGAGGGTGTTATAGAAGAGGTCCATGAGCATGGTCTTTCCGGTGCCGACGTCCCCATAAAGGTAGAGGCCCTTTGGGGTGTTCGGTGGAAACTCCTGTTCAGGCTGTTCACGGGCGAAGAGACGGGCGAAGAGTGACGGGGGCGGGGCGGAAAGAGCAGGGGGCGGAGAGTATTTGAGGAGCTGGGAGTAGAAGGACTGGAGGTGGTGTATGATGCGGCGCTGGTGGGGATCGGGACGAAGCGTGCCCAACGATACGAGAGAGTCGTACTGGCCGAGAGGCGAGCGAGACGGAGGAGGGGGGCGGGGAGCGACGGGGAGGACGAACTCGGCATCGGGCCCGACGGTCGCAGCGGTGGACTGTCTCGCGATGCGAGCATAGACGGGAATCGTGCGCGGACGCGATGCGCGCAGGAGCAGCGACGTGACTCTCATACCTCGTCGCCGTCGGTGTCGGTGTCGGTG
>JBBPKM010000340.1:0-16219 GCA_038089255.1 Austroboletus rostrupii
CCAGAGAGTCTGGTTAATATCTGATGGAGATCAGATGTGATCTAGGAGGCTTGGTCCTATGTTAAAGGACAAGCAGTCTGGTGAGTGGCCAGATGGCCCAGTTGACTGTGGGTGGATTGGGTAGACATCCAGTAGGCACAATAGATTGATTGGAGACTTCCAGGAGTAGCCAAAAGTCAGACAGGTGCAGGAAGAGATCTAATTGGAGGCCAGATCTGAAAGAAGCGGTCAAGGAGGAGCATCAGTGGAGGCTGATGCGACTAGAACTGATGGAGATCTTTTTAGGCATGTTTTAGGGAAGATCTGGAGACCTAGGGATGCTGCTAGAAAGACCAAAGAATAACTTGATAAGGAGAAGATGTGAATTCAGTGAAGAGGATACCTTAGGATGAGATCAGATGATGTCAGGTCAAAATACAAGTGTTCTGGTGAGCAGGGAAAGCATCTGGAGGATGCCAGATGCGATGAATTCAAGGGAGATCAGGTTGTGATCCTGATCCAAGGATAGGAGGAGGCTGGATAGCTCATAGAGAGCAATTGATAGGGGACATCCAGGGACAACCTGGGAATGGCTCAGGAAAGCCCAGGAGAGGCCTGGAGGATGCCAGGAGCATACAGGGGTGGAGGGAACTCTGGTAGGATAAGCAGGAGATGGCTGATCTAGGAAAAAGTGTAGTGGGGTTACCAAGGTAGGGACAAGTTGTAACAAGGATCAGGATAAAAAGAGTAAAGTTCAATGAAGGACTCATCAAGGATGCATGCCATATGGCTATGCCAGGATACTGGTGATATAAGAGGAGTTGGAGATGACCTCAGGGAGCTGGGATCAAGGCTGAATATCAAGCCTATGATTAAGGAAGATTAAAGCTAGAGTATATGGGTGGAGTGCTATGGGTTTATATAGTATAGGGAATATCCAAGAAATGAATCAAGGAAGCCATGTACCAGATAAGAAATGAGTTAGAGATAGCAAGAATGGAACAAGATAAGACTGAGTCAGAGATAAGGAATCTAGGATAAAGAAGAAACATGGATCAGATAAAGAAAGCAAGACAAAATGGGAATATAACTATGAGGTGAGAATGAGTCAAGGATCTAGATCAAGAGAAGACAGAGATATAAGAGGAAATACCTGGAATGGCTAGGAATACACCATATAGGCAGAGAGAAGAGACTGAAAGACAAAGAGGAATGTCTGTAGTACAAGGGATCAAGAAGAAACAGAGAGATTGAGAAAATAGGACCAAGAGATAAAGAACATCCAAAGGGTGTGACAAATCTAAGAAAAAGCTTGCTGTTGGAGCAAGCACAGCCAAGTGGCTAGAAAGGCATCATCAAAATGCACAGGGGTCCAGAGAAATATCTGATAAGAATCAGATGTGACTAGATAAAGATCTGTTGGAGATTTGGATTGCCATGAGGCAGACTGGGAGTTCCTATATAAGAAAGAGCCAGGAAGTGGATGGAGCACCATCAGGGGATGCTCAGGGATGAGGACAAGCATTAGCTGATAAGCCAGATGTGCAGTAAGAAGGTTCCTGATTAGATGGATATGAATCAGAAAGTAGAAGGAGGTTCTGATGATCAATCAGTGATGTTTTGGTGGATTCTGTGACTGTTGATGAGGCAGTGGCATAGGAGATGATTAGAAGGTGTCAGGGATGTGAGGAGGAGGATAGAGATTAAGTACAGGGTGTTACGGTTTTTGCATGGACTTATCCTTTTCTCTTGTGATGCCCTTATACGGACTACTTCAGCATCGTATCTGCCATTGCAGATTTCCATCCATCATGTCATTTATATTATTCAACAGCTGCGCACTTACTCATTCGATTTGCCCAGCCATCACCATTATTTCCTTTTGCTTTTGGGCCCGTGCACTGCGACGATACCTATATTAGTTGCACGAAGTGTATCCTGTACTTTAGTTTAGTTCTCCTTGGTCAAATACCAAGTTCTGCTTTGCTCCGCAACATCTTCCTCCGTTGTGACTATTGAGCACTGAGTCTTCATCCTACTCTTGAGTGGATGCTTCCTCATGCTACTTAAATGAGCCCTCCTCCACAGGGGCTACTTAACGTCTATGCTCGGACTTGGTTAATCCGAGGCTACGCTTGTGTCCTACCCAGAACAAGCGTAACAAAAGAACTAAACTCCTTCGTTGCGACTAGCACCATCTAGATTGCCCACCATTTCTAGTCGCTTCAGTTGGCGAAATCGGCAGGAATCCCCTGCACCCTCTACTGCTTCCGAATTTTCGGAAGATTTACCAACAGACCCCAACGAACCATTTACGGCTGATACCCCTGAGGTTCAGCAGCTTGAACGGCAGCTCTCTAACACATTAATGATCCCACGTGTATTGACCCCACCCAGTTCTACGCCCCAACCACAGGCCAGAAGAATCTTCCACTTTCCACCCTCAAACGTTGCTGCACCCCGTAACGCCCAAAACGTCAAAACAGCACCCACTATGTCTACTCAACCGGCTGCTACGAAACCTACTGAATTATGCCTCGGAACACCTGAGGACTATGATGGCTCGTATGCTAGGGCTCTGCCTTGGCTGCGGTCAGTACAGATGTATTTGGTAGTCAATGATAAACTGTACGAATTGCCAAATAAACAAATTGCCTACGCCCTCTCTTTCATGAAGAAGGGAACTGCTCTCACTTGGGCCGATATGTTTAGAGAATCCAAACTCACTGCCGGTACCTTCGACCTGGGTACCTGGAAAGACTTCGAAGAAGCATTCTGTGTGGCATTTGAAAATGCAGATCTTAAAGGTGACTCTCTAGCCTGGCTAGCTTGAGAACACATTTATGAAAATAGGAACGGAGGGTATAATCCTGCCCTTCAAAAATATATTGCAATGTTCCAAAGCAAAGTGGCATTGACAGGAATTACTGACGATCAGGTGTTGATCAATTACTTTGCTTCTGGAATTCCTGTATCGCTCATGTGGAGGATTCAAACAATGGAGAAAGTACCAGATAAGGTGAAAGAATGGTATGCAAAAGCTACGCATTTTGCTGGAGTAGAAGAACGTGCATTGGAGATTGCTCACAAAAGAGGCCATGGACACACCACGTTCACCCCATCATTTCCCAACTGATCAACCCCTACTCGCGACCCTAACGCTATGGATGTCGATGCAGTAACATTCAAAAAGCTTATAGCAGAAGAACGAGAAAGATGCCAGAAGGAAGGGCTCTGTTTTCTTTGCTGGAAGAAAGGACATTCGGTGAGAACTTGCCCTAATAATACACAGCCGCGAGGGCCACCACCCCCACGCACAATACGAAAAGTTGAGGAAGAAATAAAAGCCAGCATCACCAAGATGCAGGATGACGAAACCGTGGGTCTCTTGAATCTGGGTTTTTAGAAAGGAGAACGCCAGCTATGCACGTCTCTCCTCAAATAGATGTTTCATGTAACAATACCCCCGTTTCTATGAAAGCAATGCGCATCCCAGTTCAAATTATGATGCCTGTTGACATGAACATCAAAGCCGTCGCAACTACTGCCCTTGTTGATTCCGGAGCACAAGTCTCTTGTATAGACTGGGAGTTCGCCCACTCCTGTAAACTTCCCCACACTTGTCTCTCTAACCCTGTCACGATATGAAATGTCGATGCCTCGACCAACAGTAATGGGACCATCAAATTCAAAACTACGCTGTTCATCAATGTAAACGGCTACATACGTTCCACCGAGTTCTATCTCATGAACTGCAGAAAGGAAACAATGATCCTTGGGTTTCCCTGGCTAACGGCAACAAACCCCAAGATCAATTGGCAGAAAAAGACCCTATGAGTACCCAAGGAATCGGACCAATCAGCCGACCTTGTCACCACTCACGAACAGGAAAAACAGCGAAAAGCAATCCTATATGACTTAAGATGACCAAGTTGTGAGCCTACTTCCACACCATACATAGACGTCGACGCATTGGTAGGCGAACATTTATTTGAATACCTAAATAGAACAGAGGACGACATAATCACCAGCACCATTTGCCTCGCCAAAGATATGGGACACCTCAAACCCCTCCGTACCCTCTTCCGCACAGTTTTGGCAAATGGGCGATTCATTCTGAACCCAGCGCTCACTTGCACAGTATTAACCATGTCCACTGACCTCGCTATACACGCCAAAAAGGAGGAAGTAATGCTCCCACCACAATATGCCTCCTACGCTGATATATTTTCAGATAAAGATACCCCTCTCCCGCTGTCATGCAACTGCCATCACGAGATACATCTCGCAGAGACGTTTGTACCTAAAATTGGCAAACTATATCCTCTAACCACGGAGGAAAGAGTTGCGCAGGATGCATTCCTGGACAAAAATCTAGCCTCGGGCAAGATTCACCCATCCACCTTCCCACAGGCTGCACCCTTCTTTGTCAAAAAGAAGGACGGAAAGCTAAGACTGGTACAAGATTACTGATACCTTAATGACCATACTATCCACGATGCCTACCCACTACCCTTGATATCCGACCTCCTTGATAAACTTCGCGACGCCAAGATCTTTACTAAGTTTGACATATGATGGGGATATAATAATATCTGCATCAAAGAAGGAGACCAGTGGAAGGCCACCTTCATCACCCATTGCGGGCTGTTCGAACCAGTAGTTATGCCGTTTGGACCCAAGAATGCACTGGCTACTTTCCAACAGTTTATGAATAAGGAGTTCCGTGATCTTATTGCAGAAGGATGGATTGTTATCTATATGGACGACATTTTAATATTTTCCCCAGACCAAGCAATGCATGATGAAACAACTCGTCGAGTCCTCCAACACATGCGTGATCTCCACCTACGACTTTGTCTCACCAAATGTCTCTTCAATTCCAACTCAGTAGAATATCTGGGTATGATCGTGAAACCAGAAATGCTAGCCATGGACCCCATAAAACTTGAAGGGATTGCGTCATGGCCTACCCCGACCAAGCCGAAGGAGGTACGGTCGTTTTTAGGGTTCGCCAATTTCTATCGCCGGTTTGTCCCAGGATATTCCAATATAGCGCGCCCGTTACTAGACCTGATGAAGAAAGACCATGTCTGGAACTGGACACCAGCATGCGCGACAGCATTTGAGCGAATGAAAGTTATCTTCACATCGCAGCCCATCCTTCGCATGCCGGACACGACCAAACCATTCGCCATCGCCACTGACGCATCCAAATATGCCACAGGAGGGATCCTCCTCCAGCAAAACAAAAATGCGGAATGGCAACCATGTTCTTACCTCTCGCAAACATTCTTGGCGGCAGAAAGAAACTATGATATCTATGATTGAGAACTCCTTGTGGTAATTCGCGCCCTCGCAGCCTGGCAACACTACCTCCTGGGGTCAGCCACCCCAGTTCTTGTCCAGACTGACCACAAAAACCTCACCTACTTCAAGGAACCCCGCAAGCTTAATCGACGGCAAGCCCATTGGCTCCTGGACATTGCCGACTATGATCTTCGCATTGAGCATGTACCTGGTTCCCAACTCGCGGGGCCGGACACCTTATCCTGATGACTAGATTGTTGCCCCGACTCTACCGACAATAAAGATGTAACACTCTTACCCCTGTCTCTATTTGTCAACTTAATCGATACCACCCTTCACAACCGCATCTTCCAGTCGTCGGCAGCTGACCCATTAGTTCTTTCTACATTGCAGTCCATTCAGGAAGACATTCCAATGGCCCTCCGTTCTCGTCTCTCCAACTGGCAACATTGCGATGGACTTCTTATGTTTCATGGACGCATGTATGTTCCCCCTGATATTCCCTTACGTCGCTCCATCCTGTCTCGTTACCATGACCACACAACTGCCAGCCATCCAGGATATCTAAAAAAACGTCAACTCGTCTCGGCTAATTTCTGGTGGCCCGGCCTCACTGCCTTTGTCTGCTCCTATGTTGTGGGCTATAGTTCGTGTCAGCAGAACAAGGTCAATACCCACCCGACCATCCTGCCTCTTATGCCTATCACCTCTTCGTGCTCCTGTCCCTTTCAACAGATCTCTTGCGATCTTATCACTGGACTCCCCTTCTCAAATGGCTTTGATGCTTTGCTGGTCATGGTTGACCATGGGCTTACGAAGGGGGTAATCTTATGCCCCACTATAAAAATGATCTCTGCAGAAGGGATTGCACAACTCTTCTTTCATTCGGTGTACAAACGATTTGGATTATATGATAAAATTATTTCAGACCGAGGACCACAGTTCGCATCCGCCTTTGCAAAAGAACTGGGATGCCTCCTAAATTACCGCCTCGTGCTTTCTACTGCATATCACCCACAAACAGATGGAGAAACAGAACGAGTCAATCAGGAAGTTGAAACTTATCTACGAATCATTTGCAGGAATCACCTGATGGAGTGGTCGGAACACCTAGTGACTGCAGAATTTGTCCACAATCACCGCCCCCATTCCACGACAGGAAAATCCCCATTCTATTTGTGTATGGGCTACGAACTGACAGCACTCCCTGTGGTCGTGGTGCCCACGGATCTCCTGGCTGTGCAGCTACACCTAGAACGTCTTATCGCAGATAGGAATGAAGCAGTAGTGGCACATGAGTTAGCCCGACAGATAATGATCAAACGAATGAGACAGAAGTTCACGCCGTTCAAGAAAGGTGAAAAGGTCTGGCTGGAGGCCAGAAATCTGCAACAAAACATCCTAGACCCCAAGTTTGCAGCCAAATGGGAGGGTCCTTTTGAGATCATGCAAGTACTATCACCAATTACCTATCGCCTCCAGCTCCCAAAGGTGTGGCGCATCCACGATGTATTTCATGTGACCCTCTTATCCTGATATACTGAAAACAAAACTTACGGACAACACTTCCTGACACCCCCGCCTGACCTTATCACGGGCGAAGAAGAATATGAAATAGAAAAGATCATATGCCATCGCGGACAGCCGTTGGCAAGATCTTATCTGGTCCGATGGAAGGGATACCTACCGGAAGAAGACTTGTGGGTCACCGAAGCAGACCTCACAAACACACAGACCTTGTTAACAGACTATAAGAGGCAGTTGTGCTTATCGAAATAATGTCAGAAAATCTACACCATGTCCCCGAATGCCTCTACCGCCTTGATCTCCTCTCCGTCTAGCCTGACTCGCTCCACCGCCCCAACTCCATCCTCCACTCGACCCCCAATGCTGGTAGTTACCCCCGAAGCAGTCGAAGCATTGGCCCAAGAGTTGGCCAACGCATCCCCATCCCCTCGTCCACGCCTTCCCCCCGGAGTGTCTTGGGGACCCCATGTGTGGCAGTCGCGATCTCCCTCCCCTATCCGCCACGACCCTGGAATCGCTTCCATCGAAATCCCCATAGCAGCCACTCAACAACGACCCCCACTTGGTGGTGTCATCTGCTCCATCGCCTATGACCAGATACTAGCCGACTCTCGCTTTGCCCGAGCAATAGACGCTCATGTCGAACCAGGCTCTGTGTTGCAAGCATTACACTTAGCATTCCTAGCCACCACCTCTCTCGCAGCCATGGGGAATTGCCTGCTGCAGACCTGGGCCACCTAGACAGATGGGCAACGACTACTGCAAATCCAGGCAGCACTCAAGGACAACCTCGTCATTGCCATGAATGAGCTAGGATTTACAGACTTCTTCCTTGATGTTGATCATTGTAGCCAAGCGATTGCCATGAAAACCCCTCTTGAATCACGTCTCTCGGATACTCCATCTACACCATCAGCATCATCCTGTGCCTTAGAAATGGAGGAAGAAATGTACACAAGAAGGGTCGACGCTTGGTGGACAGATGACAATGGATGGAATCCCCTCCTGGGCAACCATCCCCGATATAACCAAGCCTGTTACTCCTGTCATCATCTTAACCACATCCAGGTCAATTGCGAGAGCTACCAATGCCCCACTTGTATACTGTGGGCCCCCGGTCATTGGGCCAACTGTTGCCCCCTTCGACGACCCACTTCTCTGCGACAACTTTCGTCCTCTTCCTCCTCATCTCAGGCATCGCAACCCTCCTTTCGGGCCACTACCACTAGGGCCACAATTACTTACAGATTGCCGGTCTCACCCGGTAGGCTTCATACCTCCCATGTACGCACATTGCGAGGTGGTCGTACACGCCCCTACTCCACTACCTGCTCTTGCTGCCTTACTTCTCCTATATGACAACTGGCTGAGCAATCACCTTCCCCCATTGATGACCAGCTTGACGACACAGCTTACGCCAACATGACAGGATCACCCTGCGGTTCGGACCGAGGGTGAAATTAGTGAGTTTGTCGCTGGAGCTTGAACAGTAAAGGGGGGGTAGTGTTGCGGTTTTTGCATGGACTTATCCTTTTCTCTCGTGATGCCCTTATATGGACTACTTCGGCATCGTATCTGCTGTTGCAGATTTCCATCCATCGTGTCATTTATATTATTCAACAGCTGCGCACTTACTCATTCGATTTGCCCAGCTGTTGCCATTATTTCCTTTTGCTTTTGGGCCTGTGCACTGCAACGATACCTATATTAGTTGCACAAAGTGTACCCTGTACTTTAGTTTAGTTTTCCTTGGTCAAATACCAAGTTCTGCTCTGCTCTGCAACGTCTTCCTCCGTTGTGACTATTGAGCACTGAGTTTTCATCCTACTCTTGAGTGGACGCTTCCTCGTGCTACATAAATGAGCCCTCCTCCACAGGGGCTACTTAACGTCTATGCTTGGACTTGGTTAATCCGAGGCTACGCTTGTGTTCTACCCAGAACAAGTGTAACACAGGGCATACTGAAAGTGCCAGAGAGAATCTAGGGGACTAGGAGGAGTTCTGGAGGCAAGAGGAGTTCTGGGTACAAGGGAAGCAGAGACACATCAGGGATGGTTCTGATGGGTTAGCACAGTGTCTGGAAACATCCAGGAGCAGTCTAGATGTGACTGATCAAGAGGAACATATGGCAGGAAGCCATATATGACAGATACAAGGAGGAGATTTATCTGGAAGACACCAAATATAGAGCAGAGAGCCTTGAGGTGGCAAGGGTAACTGGAGGGGACTGAGGAGCATCCAGGGGAATGCCTGAAGCAAAGAAGGATGATTGTTCTTGATGCTTTTGAGAAGATCAAGAGATTCTGGTTGGATCCAGGATCTTGAGATGATTTGGAAGTTCTGGTATGATCAGATAAAGCATGATCTCAATAAAGAGGATGCATCAGGGAATATCCAAGGGCACACAGAGGCACTAGGAACTTGTCTGGATGCTGGCAGAAGAGCCAGAGAGTCTGGTGAATATCTGATGGAGATCAAATGCAATTTGGATGGCTTAGCCTTGAATAAAGTTGAAGTGGTTTGGAATGTGGCCAGATGGCCCAGTTGACTGTGGGTGGATTGGGTAGGCATCTAGTAGGCACAGTAGATAGGTTGGGGACTTCCAGGAGTAGCCAAAAGTCAGATACAGATTCAGAAGAAAGCATAGATCTAATTGTGAGCCATATCTAGGAGAAGTGGTCAAGGAGGAGCATCAGAGGAGGCTGATACAACTGGATACAAGGGATATCTTTGGAAGCATGATCTAGGAAAGATCTGGAGACCTGGGAGCACTGAGAGAAGGCCAGATGGGTAACTGGATGAGAAGACATGATCCAAGAAGATCAGAGATGGCCAGATGGATGATCTAGGAGCTCAAGAGACTGGGAGTGAATTTAAAGGATGCTGAATGCAAATTATGAAAAGGTGATCAGGTTGTAATCCTGATCTAAGGATAGGAGGGGGCTAGAGGCTTACAAGAAGCAACTGATGGGGAATATCCAAGGATGACCTGAAAATGGCTTAGAAGAGCCTAGGAGAGGCCTGGAGAATGCCAGGAGCATATAGAGATGGAGGGATCTCTGGTAGGAGCAGGAGATGATGGCTAATCTAGAAAAAAGTGTAGTGGGGCTATCATGGTAAGGACAAGTTGTAATACCTTCTTCCAGTGCTTCTAAATTTCTAAATCTTTCTTGGATCATATTTTCAAAGATTTCTTTTGTGTTATGACTTGCTTTATTTTCTTTTTTATACAAACTTATCATTTTCTTCCTATGATAACCTTAACAGACTACATTGTTATCATATCCACCATTGCGGATTCTCTCATTATGTTTATCTTCTTATGTGGATCAGCCGGTCATCAGTCATCTGATTGCCTGGTTCCACTTATGTTTTCCTTTCAAGAATGTGGTGTTACAATTCCTCTTTAGCTTTTCCTTTTCTTTAGTTATGTCTACATTTGGACTTACATTTCTTTCCACAATAGTCATTTATATACTCTCATGACTATTGCACTGGTACTCCAGTTCCCTCACAATTATGCATTCCTTTTAACTCATTATTTCTCACTGACTGATACATCAGTCAGGCTTTACTCATACATGCTTATTCCTCACTTCCTTTTTTGTACTCTATGAGCCTGCCCTCGACTTCGTCTTCATGTATATAAACCCCTCAATAGGTTCCCTGTACTTCAGCTTAGTTCTTCCTTGTATTCTCCCAGATACATCCCCCTTTCATGCTAGCTCCCAGGTGCTCTCTTTCGTCTGGTCTCCTAGACAACTAGTCCTCGTCCTACTATTGAGTGGACACTACCTTGAATAATCTCGAACCCTCAACCCTAGGGTTATCTAGTACTTGGTTCTTGCTCCACAAGGGCTACGCTCCTACCTACCTGGTCAAAGTGTAACAAAAGAACTAAGCTCTATCTGACACAACTAGCATTGCTTTAAATCACCCAACATTCACCCAAACTGATACTCTGGCTGGCAATATTGCCAAGACTCTCCAGCACCTTCAACTGCTTCCAACTCTTCAGAAGAAATCTCCACAGATCCTGACAAGCCTCTCACCCAAGAAAACCTGGACACACAAGAACTAACAGTGCAACTCAAATGATCCTTGGTAATCCCTTGGATCCCTACTCCACCCAGTCCTACCCCACAACCCCAGACTGGAAGAATCTTTATTCCTCCACCACCAGTACCACCCACATCCACCATATTGAACACCACTGCCCCAAAGCCAACTGAACTCCACCTCGGCACCCCAGACAATTTCAACGGTTCTTATTCCTGGGCCCTCCCCTGGCTTTGCTCCATATAACTCTATCTTGTGGTCAATGACAAACTTTACGATACCTCCGACAAACAGATCACGTATGCTCTCTCATTTATGAAAAGGGCACTGCCCTCACTTGGGCAGACACTTTCCGCAAAGCCAAATTGACAGGTGGAGCATTCACTCTTGGAGCTTGGGCAGACTTTGAAAAAGACTTTAAAACAGCATTTGAAAATGCCAACATCAAAGGCAAGTCTCTAGCCTGGCTTGCCAAAGAACACATCTACAAAAATCGCTCAGGCAGATACAACCTTGCCCTACAGAAATATATTGCCACCTTCCAGAACAAAGTGGCCATCACCAGGATCAGCAACGATCAAGTCCTGATCAACTACTTTACCTCAGGAATCCCTGTCTTCCTCATGCATCACATCCATACAATGGAGAAAGTCCCCAACAAAATTACTGAGTGGTATGCAAAGGCTGCCCATTTTGCCAGTGTTGAAGAAGAGCTATTAAAATTGCTGCCTAACACAAACGTGGCAACACCACTTACTTCCTGACCTTCACTTCTTGATCCCAACCAACTCAGGATCCAAATGCCATGGATGTAGATGTTATTTGCCTTAGGAAGCTTATTCCAGAGGAAAGAGAATGTTGTATCAAAGAAGGACTTTGCTTGACTTGCTAAAGAAAAGGACATATGGCACATCAATACCTGAACAAATTCAATCGCCCTCCACAAGTACCACCTAAGGATGTAAAAAGGGTGGAAGAAACAATGACTTCCATCCAGGAATTCCAGGATGATGAAACAGTTGGAAGGATCTGCTTGGATTTTTAAATGGAGAAACACCCACAACACATGTTTCTCCTTCTCTTGAATTCTCATGTAACTCTGTACCAATAACCATGAAATCAATGCACATCCCCATTCAGCTTTTGATACCTACAGACATGATCAAAGCCGTTGCCACTTCTGTGCTTATTGACTCAGGAGCACAAATATCCTATCTTGATTGGGTGTTTGCCCACAAACATCAACTCCCCCATACTTGACTCCCACAACTGGTAACCATCAGAAATGTGGATGCCTCCACCAACAAAAATGAACTTATCAAGTTCAAAACTACCCTCTTTGTAAATGTTAACGGATATGTACGAAGAGTCAAGTTCTACCTAATGAATTGTGGCAAGGAAACAGCTATTCTTGGCTTCCCTTGGTTAACAGCTATAAACCTTACCATCAACTGGGAGAAAAAGACACTTGATGTCCCAGCAGCCTCTGACCAGTCCACAGACCTAGTTGCAGTTCATGAACAAGAGAAACAATGACGACAAGGGCTATATAACCTCTGAAAACCTGATTACTCCACTCCCCCACCACAACATCTCCATGTCAATGCTCTCATTGATGAACATCTCTTTGGATATCTTAATAGGACCAAAGATGATGTACTTTGCGCCAACATTGCTCTTGCTCATGATATGGCACATCTAAAACCTCTCTGCACTCTCTCTCGAACAGTCCTAGCCAACGGGCGATTTATCCCCAATCCAGCATTAACTTGTGCAGCATTAACCACCTCTACTGACTTGGCAATCCAGGCCAAAAAACAAGAAATCTCCCTGCCAGATCACTACAAGGACTTTGCCAACATCTTTTCAGATGAAGACACTCCACTTCCCCCTTCAAGAGACTGCAATCATGAAATCAACCTCACAAAATCCTTCGTACTGAAAATAGGGAAACTATATCCTCTTATGGCAGATGAATGGAAGGCACAAGATGATTTCCTGGATGAAAATCTTAAATCAGGCAAAATACGACCATCAACCTCCCTTCAAGCTGCCCCTTTCTTCTTTGTCAAAAAGAAAGATGGCAAACTACAACCAGTACAGGATTACTGCTACTTAAACAAACATACCATGTGTGACGCTTATCCCCTCCCACTCATCTCAGATCTTCTTGACAAGTTAAAAGACGCCAAGATCTTTACAAAGTTTGATGTCCAATAGGGCTACAATAACATCCGCATCAAAGAAGGACACCAATGGAAAGCTGCCTTTATCATGCATCGGAGCCTGTTTGAACCTGTTATTATGCCTTTTGGCCCCAAGAACGCACCTGCCACCTTTCAGCGATTCATGAATAAGGAGTTCAGGGACCTCATTGCTGAAGGACATATTGTTATCTATATGGATGATATCCTTATCTTCTCCCCTAATCAAGCCATCCATGATGAAACTACTCAACAGGTTCTACAATGAATGAGGGAACTCAACCTCCACCTCAGACTCCAGAAATGCCTGTTCAACTCAGAGCAGGTTGAATATTTGGGCATGATTGCCAAACCAGGATCCCTCACCATGGATCCTGTTAAACTGGAGGGAATTGAATCATGGCCTACCCCCATGAAACCTAAGGAAATATGCTTGTTCCTGGGGTTTGCTAATTTCTATTGATGTTTTGTTAAAGGATATTCTGACATTGTTCGACCTCTCCTGGACCTCATGAAGAAAGACCACCCCTGGTCTTGGACAACAGATTGTAACCACACCTTCCTCCATCTTAAAGATATCTTTTTGTCACAACCAGTTCTCTGTCTCCCTGACCCATCCAAACCTTTTGCCATTGCTACTGATGCCTCCAAGTATGCTATGGGTGGCATATTACTTCAAACTAACGAGAATGGTGACTGGCATCCTTGTTCCTACCTCTCTCAAACCTTTTCTGCAACGGAATGCAACTATGATATTTATGATCGCAAACTCCTTGCTGTCATCCACGCCCTGCAAGCCTGGCAACACTATCTTCTTGGGTCCACATTCCTGGTCCAAGTGTTCACAGACCACAAAAACCTTACTTATTTTAAACAACCCCAGAAACTTAAACATTGTCAGGCATGCTAGCTCTTGGACATTGTGGACCATGACCTCAAAATGGTCCATGTACCCGGCACTCTCTTTGTGGGCCCCAATGCCCTATTGTGCCATCCAGATTGCTGCCTGGATGACTTTTTGGATAATAATGCTGTCACTTTACTCCCTTCTTTGCTCTTTGTAAACCTCATTGATATTGCCCTTCATGAAAAGATTTCCTCTGCCTCTGCCTCTGACCCTCCCATCCTCCAATCCCTTCAATCTATCAATAAGGACCTTTCCACTACCTTCCGTGCTCACCTTTCTGATTGGAAATACCAAGATGGTGTCCTCCTTTATCGAGAATGTGTTTATGTTCCCACCAACCCTACCCTCCGTCATTTCATTGTTGCCCATTGCCATGACCATGCCACTGCTGGATATCCCAGATACTTAAAAACTTACCAACTCGTTGCTGCTGAATTCTGGTGGCCTGGCCTTGCCTCATTTGTTTGCTCCTATGTCTCTGGTTATGCAATATGCCAATATAATAAAGCAAACACCCATCCTACTATTCCTCCCCTTACCCCAATCTCTTCCTCCTGTACTTGCCCCTTCCAGTAGATTTCCTGTGATCTCATCACCGATCTTCCTGTATCCAATACCTTTGATTCCCTCTTGGTTGTGGTCGACCATGGGCTTACTAAGGGGGTAATTCTCTGTTCTATCAAAAAGACTGTTACTGTGGAAGGAATCATGACCCTTTTCTTCCACTCGGTCTACAAACACTTTGGTCTCTACGACAAAATAATCTCCAACTGAGGCCCACAGTTTGCCTCTGCCTTCACCAAAGAACTTGGAAGACTCTTAAACTATAACCTAGCTCTCTCTTCCACCTACCACCCTCAGACCGATGGAGAAATGGAACATGTAAACCAGAAGATTGAGACCTACCTTTGTATCATCTGTGGAAATAGTCCAGGGACTTGGGCTGATCATGTCACCATGGCAGAGTTTGTTCACAACCATCGCCCTCACTCTGTCATGGGAAAATCGCCATTCTATCTAGCAATGGGATATGACCCGATTGCCTTACCTTCAATAACTTGCCCTTCTGAACTTTCAGCTGGGGAGAACTGCCTCAAAATGCTCATCATTGCTAGGGAGGAAGCTCTTGCAGTGCATGAACTAGCTTGACAAACAATAGCTGCACAGACAAGGTGAGGATTTATGCCATTTGTCAAAGGAGATAAAGTTTGGTTAGAAGCTAGGAACCTCAAGTGACTTATCACCAACCCAAAGTTTGCTCCAAAATGCAAAGGACCCTTTACCATTGTCCAGGTCCTATTGCCTATCTCTTATCACCTTCAACTCCCTGCCACATGGAAGATACATGATGTCTTTCATGCTTTCCTTCTCATGAAATACACTGAGAATGCCATTTATGGCAAGAACTTCCCTGCACCATCTCCAGATCTTATTGCAGGCAAAGAAGAATATGAAATTGAGAAGATCATATGGCATCATGGAGCTCTGCATACCTGCTTCTATCTGATCTAATGGAAAGGGTACTTAGCTGAAGAAGATTCATGGATCCCAGAATGGGATCTTAAAAATGCAAAGTCTGCTCTTCAAGTGTACAAAAAGCTCCACCCCTCTGTCTTCTCCTCTCAACGCACTTGAACCATCACCTGCAACAAATCATGTCTTTGCCTATTAACAACACTGTCTCTATTTCCTTGGTTTCTTCCCTTTCATCTTCTACCATATCTTCTCCTCTGCCTACTCGTCCTGATACCCCCCTGGTCACTCTTGCCACCATTGAAGCCACTGCTGCCACCTTAAACCTTCCCACTCCTGTCCTTGCTGTTGACACCCCTCACCTTACCCACCACTTTAAAGAGCAGGTCATCAATCTGACATGATCGGTTGTGTATGAACAAATCCTCACTGACTCTTGGTTTGCCACTGCAATTGATGCCTATCTTGATCCAGATTCCGCCACCCATGCACTATACTGCTTTTATCTCCAGTGTGGTTCCTTGGGAACTATGGGGAATATCCTTCTACAGGATGCCTGGACTGCCCTCTTTGGGCAACGACTTATCCACATCCGTGACAACCTCCAGTGGGATCTTATCACAGCAATGCATGAACTGGACATGACCAAATTCCTCCTTGACATAGATCGATACTGCAAGGATATAGTAACAAAGACACCACTTGTGGAGTGTTTAACTACACCACCTCCTTCCATGCCTTCAGCCTCATCCTCAGCTTT
>JBBPKM010000341.1:0-16077 GCA_038089255.1 Austroboletus rostrupii
GCAATATTATAGTCTCAATTCTCCTGATATTATCTTTCAGCAAGATAAGGATCCCAAGCACACATGTAAAAAGATCAAAGAATGGATAGATGAACAGGAATTCAAGACCATGGTATGGCCAGCTCAATCACCAGATTTTAACCCCATTGAACATCTCTGGGGATATATCAAAAGAAGGCTTGGAAGCTATGAAACTCCCTCTAATGGAATAGTAGAGTTATGGAAGAGAATTCAGGTGGAGTGGAATGGAATACCAGTTGAGGAGTGTCAGAAGTTGATTGAAAGCATGCCTAGAAGGATTCAAGCAGTTCTTAAGGCAAAAGGAGGTCATACCAAGTACTAATATACCAAGAGAATCTACTTTAATATATTCCACTAAGTCAAAGTACCATTTTCAGTTCTGGTTGAAGTACACTTCAAACAATGCATCGGAGTTAAACATTGCAACAGTTTATTCAGTTACTGTATGCTAGTTGCAACAAATAAAGCTTAGTTCTTTTGTTATGCTTCAACCAAGTAGGTAGGAGTGTAGCTCTTGTGGAGCAAGAACCAAGTACTGGATAACCCTGGGATTAAGGATTCGAGATTTATCTGGATAGTGTTCACTCAACAGTAGGATGAAGTCTGGTTATTAGGAGACTTGGCAAAAGAGAGCACCAAGGAGCTAGTGGGGCAAAAGAATGTATTTCTGAGAATACAAGGAAGAACTAAGCTAAAGTACAGGGAACCCATTGAAGGGTTTATATATGTAAAGAACAACTTGAGGGCAGGCTCATATAGTACAGAAAGGGAAAGTAAAATAAGAATGCATGAGTAAGTGCTGACTGATATATCAGTCAGCAAGAAGTAATGAGTCATAGAGAATGAGTAAGTGTGGAGGAACTGTTACACCAGTACAATAGTTGCAAGAGAATCTGAATGACTATTGTAAGAAGAAATATAAGTCAGGATATAGATGTAACAAAGAAAAGAAATAAGAACTAAGGAAAAATTGTAACATTAGAAGAACCAGGTTACAAGAGGTGTTGAAGACATTCTCAGGTAGCAAGATACCAGAGGCTGAAGGTCAGGCCTTGGATAATGGATCCAGAGGAATTGGATGAGAATCAATTAGAGCAGGAGTAGAGATAAAGAAGAATCAAGCTAAGGTACATGGAGGGTAAAGGGGAATCATGGATCAGATCAATAAGAAGCAGGATAAGAATGGAAACTAGATATACAGCCATGAGGGTAGGAGGAGGAAAAGCAGAGAACAAGAAGAATGCTGAGAAAGGGAACTCAGCTATGAATACACCCATATAGGGGATGACTAGGAGACAGGGAATCGAAGGAGAATGTCTGTGGTAAAAGGATCAAGAAGGAGACAGAGATATCAAGAAAATAAATAGAAGGAGATGAGGAGCATCAAGAAGATGTGATGAATCTAGAGAAGACTTGCTGTTGGAGCAAGCGTAGTCAAGTGACTAGAAAGGCATCATTAAGATGCACCAAGGTCCAGAGGAACATCTGATAAGAATCAGATGTGACAAGAATAAGATCTGTTGGAGATCTAGGAGGCCTTGAGGCAAGACTAGAATTCCTGTGAGAGAAAGGGCACAGAAAGCACATGGAACACCTTCAGGGGATGTCCAAGGGCAAGGGCAAGCATTGGCCGATAAGCCAGATGCATAGCAAGGAGTTCCTGAATATGTGGAAGATAATCAGGAGGTCAGGAGAAGGACTGATGATCAATCAGTGAATACTTGGCGGAGTTCTATGACTGTTGATGAGGCAGTGACAGGAGTAAGTGCAAGATGGTCGGAGAGAGCTGGGGAACAAGTGGGAACCATACTGAGAGTGCCAGGAGTGATCCAGAGAACTAGGAGAAGATCTGAAGGCAAGAGGAGTTCTGGGTACAGGGGAAGTGGAGACATATTAAGGAGGGTTCTGATTGGTCGGAGCAATGTCTAGGAACATCCAGGAGCAGTCTAGATGTGACTGATCAAAAGGAACACATGGAAGGAAGCCATATATAACAGGTACAAGAAGGAGACATATTTGGAAGGTGCCAGATATGGATCAGGAAGCCTTGAGGCAGCAAGGGAAACCAAGGAGGACTAAGGAGCATCCAGGGGAATGCCTGGAGTGATGAAGGATGGTTGGCTTTGAGTCTTTCATAGAGATCAAAGAGTTCTAGTTGTATCCAAGATCAGAAGGTGATCTGGAAGTTCTAGTGAAGTCAAGAAAAGCGTGATCTCAATGAAGAGGATGCATCAGGATATGCCCAAGGGCACACAGAGGTGCTAGAGACTTGTCTGGATGCTGGCAGAAGAGCCAGAGGATCTGGTGAACATTTGATGAAGATCAGATGTAATCTGGATGGCTAGCCTTGGATAAAGCTGAAGCGGTCAAGTATGTGGCCAGATAGCCCAGATGATTGTGGGTGGAGCCAGAGGGACTTCCAGTAGGCACAGATAAGCAAGGAGAACTTCAGGAGTTGGGCCTAAAGTCAGACAAGGTACTAGGAGGAGATTTTAATCTAACTGTAAGCCAGATCAGGAAGAAGGAGTCAAGGAGGAGCATCAGTGGAGGCTGATGCAACTAGGACTGATGGATATCTTTGTAGGCATGTTCCAGGGAAGACCTGGAGACCTGGGTGTGCTAATAGGAGGACCAGAGGTTGACCTGATGAGGAAAAGATGTAGACTCAATGAAAAGAACACCTCAAGATAAGATCAGATGATGTTAGGTTGAAGTACAAGCATTCCAGTGAGCAGGGAGAGAATCTGGAGGATGCCAGATAAGATGCATTCAAGAGAGACCAGGCTGTGATCCTGATCCAAGAATAGGAGAAGACTGGGAGGCTTACATGGAGCAATTGATAAGGGACATTCAGGAATAACCTAGGAATGGCTCAGAAGAGCCCAAGAGAGGCCTGGAGGATGCCAGGAGTATGCTGGGGTGGAGGAATCTCTGGTAGGATCAGGAGATGATGGCTAATCTAGGAAAAAGTATAGTGGGGCTACTAAAGTAGGAACAAGTTGTAATAGGATGTCTCTTACTGGTTGCTCCTTGTAAGTCTCTAGCCTCTCCCTATCCTTGGATCAGGATCACAACCTGATCTCTCTTAAATGCATCACATCTGGAATCCTTCAGATTCTCTCCCTGCTCACTGGAATACTTGTACTTTGACCTAATATCATCTGATCTTATCTTAGAATATTCTCTTTACTAAGTACATATCTTCTCCTTATTAGATCAACCTCTGATCCTCCTAGCAGCACCCCCAGGTCTTCAGATCTTCCCTGGATCATGCTCTTAAAAATCTCCAGTGAATTCAGTCACATCAGCCTCCATTGATACTCCTTGACCACTTCTCTCAGATCTGGCTTTTAATAAGATTACCTCCTGCATCCATCTAACTTCTGGCTACTTCTGAAGTCCCATCCTGATCTACTGTACCTACTGGATGTCTATCCGATTCATCCACAGTCAACTAGGCTATCAAGCCACTCACCAGACTGCTTGTCCCTTAATAAAGAATCAAGCCTTCTAGATCACATCTAATCTCTATTAAATGTTCACCAGACTCTCTGGCTTTCATGCCAGCATCCAGACAAGTTCCTAGCACCTTTGTGCGCCCTTGGGCATATCCTGATGCATCCTCTTCATCGAGATCATGCTTTTCTTGACTTCACTAGAACTTCCAGATCACCTTTTGATCTTAAATCCAATCAGAACTCTTTGATATCTATGAAAAACTCAAAGCCAACCATCCTTCATCGCCCCAGGCATTCCCCTGGATGCTCCTCAGTCCCTTCTGATTTCCCTTGCTGCCTTAAGGCTCTTTGATCCATATCTGGCACCTTCCAGATATGTCTCCTTCTTGTACCTGTTATATATGGCTTCCTGCCATGTGTTCCTCTTGATCAATCACATCTAGACTGCTTTCAGAACTCTTTCAGACCTTGCTCCAACCCATCAGAACCCTTCCTAATATGTCTCCATTCACCCTGCATCCAGATCTCCTCCTTCTCCTAGGTCTTCTCCTAATCCCCCGGATTTTCTTTGGCATTCTTAATGCGGTCCCCACTTGATCTCCAGCTTCCTCCAAACATCCCCAACACATTTCAATTGTCTCCTATGCCATTGCCTCATCAACAGTCACAGAATCTGCTAAGACATCACTGATTGATCATTAGACCTTCTTCTGATCTTCTAATCATCTCTTATCTGATCAGGAACTTCTTACTGCACATCTGGCTTATTGGCCAATGCTTGTCTTTGTCCCTGATCATTCTCTCATGGTGCTCCATCCACTTCCTGTGCTCTTTCTCCCACAGGAACTTCCAGTCTGCCTCATGGCAATCCAGATCTTCAATAGATCTTTATTTAGTCATATCTGATTCTTATCAGATGTTCCATCAGACCCTTGTGCATCTTGATGATGCCTTTCCAGTCACTTGACTGCACTTGCTCCAACAGCAGGTCTTCTCTCAGATTTGTCACACCCTCTAAGTGTTCCTCATCTCTCTGGTTCTCTATTCTCTTGATCTCTCTGTTCTTACTTGATCCCTATACCAACAGACATTTCCTTTTATCTATCAGTCTCTTTATCTGCCTATATGGTGTATTCATAGCTGAGTTCCCATTTTCAGCCTTTATCTTGATCTTTGCTTCTTCTTCTCCTGCTCTCATGGCTGTACATCTAGATCTTCTTCTTATCTTGCTTCTTTGATCCAATATATGATTGCCCTTTATCCTGGACCTTCTATCTGACTTATCTCTGACTCATTCTTATCTTGTCTATTCTCATTATCTCTGACTCAGTCCTCTTCATCTCCTTTCCTTGATATTGCTCAACAGTATATAAGACCTAGATGCACATCCATGTATCCTAGCTTTAGTCTCTCTTAATCATAGGCTTGATCTTCAGCCTCTGCTTCAGCTCCCTGAGGTTGTCTCCAACTCCTCTTGTATCTCCAGTATCCTGGCATAGCTATATGGCATGCATCCTTGATGAGCCCTTCATTGGACTTTACTCTTTTCACTCTGATCCTATTTATGCAAGTGTGCTGATAGGATATCCAGACCAACCCGAACTTGTCTTGCCCTGGAGGTCAAGTCTCCTAAGGGCTTGTAAGGACTTTTGATGCGTTGTGTCCGGATGAGGACAGGGGTTCGGTGACTAAGCGATAAGTATGAAAAAGGAAGGTGTATAATGTCAAGGCGATGAATATTGATATCCCAGCACTGCAAGAGAGAACGAGTAGAGCGGTTCGTTACAATGGTCGTTACAGTGTCTCTGACGATGCTTTCGATGGGTGACTGAGGGACTCGAATTCAGTTATGTAGGTGGGTACATGCAACGGTATAAGTAGCATGCGACGGCATATGTAAATGTGACTAAAGTAAGCTATAGTAAAGATGCTTCTGTGGCGATATAAGTAGTGGTAATCAGGGAGCGGCGTAGTGAGAAGAAGTGGTTCATAAAGGCTACTAAACTAGCTGTAAGTAGTTCGAGATCGACGATAAATGAGAAATAAAGGAAGACGACTTTAGGATGTATGAAAAGGGGGAAATTAGACTACGAAAAAGGGGGAACATACTAAATAGTGAGTCCAGTGTCGTGATGGTCAGAAGGCGGTTTCCGTGCTCAGTGGAGACGGAGTCCTTACAGGCTACACTCCACCCTACCTGGGTAATGTATAATATATTCAGGGACAACCTGGGAATGGCTCAGAAGAGCCCAGAAGAGGCCTGGAGGATGCCAAAAGCATACAGGGGCAAGAGATCTCTAGTAGGATAGATAGGAGATGGCTAATCTAGGAAAAAGTATAGTGGAGCTACCAAGATAGGGACAAGTTGTAACAATTCCTGTCTCTTTTATGTGTTGAATTCACATCATAGAGAAAGTTCCAGATAAAATCATTGAATTGTATTTTAAAGTGGCTTGCTTTGCCAGCATTAAAAAATGGACTCTAGAAATCACTGCTTATCACAAACATGGCAATATCGTCTACTTCTCAATATTCACCCCTCAAATCCAACCAACCCATGATCCAAACACAATGGATATTTATGTTATTCAACCAAAGAAACTCATTCCAAAGGAATAAGAGTAATGTACCAGAGAAGGACTCTGCCTAGCCTGCTGAAAAAAAGAACATATGGCTCAATAGTGCCTTTTCAAATCCAACTGTTCATCACAAGTTCCATCTAAAGGCATCAAAAGAGTAGAAGAACCTTTATCTTCCATCCAGTAGCTTTAGGATGAAGAAACTGTTGGAAGAAACTGTTTGGATTTTTAAATGAAGAAGCATCTATAATTTATATTTCTCTTTTTTTTAATCTATCTTATAACTCTATATCAGTAGCTATAAAACCAATGCATATTCCTGTTCAACTACTGGTATCCACTAACATGATCAAAGCCATTGCCACTTCTACCCTTATTGACCCAGGGGTACAAATCTCTTGTCTCAATTAGGCCTTTGCCCAAAAATATAATTTTTCCTGAACTTAACTTCTCCAACCAGTCACCATCTGGAATATAGATGCTTCTAAACAAATATGGACTCATCAGGTTCAAATCATCCCTTTTTGTCAACATTAATGGATACATCTGAAAGGTTGAATTCTACCTCATGATCTATGGCAAAAAAAGTACTATTCTTGGGTTTTTCTGGCTTATAGTAGTAAATCCTACTATAAATTGGAACAAGAAAACTCTGGATGTTCCTGCCTCCTCAGATCAATCAGCAGACTTGGACACTGCATATAAATGTTATGACCCTATTTTTCCTATATTTTCTACTATTTTTCCTGATTTATTATACAGATATTCAAAGAACTTAGACACTTTTCAATATTTGCTTATCTAATCACTTACTTAATCAGGGTTATTCTCAGGGGAATCCCTTCTTATATATTTCTCATAGATGCTTCTTTTATATATCCATATGGGGCTAGACTGCCTCATGGTATGCTTCTTTACTTCCCTTCCATTCCTATGCTTTTAGAATGCCTCATGCTTATGCTTCTCTTCCATATAATAGAACCATATCTCATGTTCTTATCTATGACTCACAAACAGTTATTTACACCATTGGCTAATCTTAAATATGGACCAAACATGTACATATAATAAAATAGTATATAAACCCCTTTGGGTGACAGAACTAGCTCCCCAGTTCTGAAATCTTGAAGTTTTCCCTCTAAGCAAAGTCCCCTCATCCCTAAGAGACTTCTAAGTCATTGAAGCCAAAGCTATACATCTCAAAGACTTTGCCTATTATTCTTTGGCATTGATTGAGGTGTTTCAATAAATAGGAAAAACAACAATAAGAAGGACTTTATAACAAGCATTATTCAAATTATTCAACCTCTTCCTTCCAACACATCAACATTGATGCTTTTATAGATGAATATCTTTTTGGCCATTTAGATTGAATTGAAGATGATGTTCTCTATGCCAATATTGCCCTAGCTAGGAACATGATATATTTTAAACCTCTCTGCATTTTATCTTGAACAGTTCTTGCTAATAGATGTTTTATTTTAAATCCAGCCCTTATTTATGCAGCTCTTACCACTTCCATAGATTTGGCTATTAATGCCAAAAAGAAATAAATATTGCTTCCAGAACAATATAAAGACTTTGCCAATATCTTCTCAGATGAGGATATATTGCTCCCTTCTTCTCAAGACTACAATTGCAAGGTCAATCTTACAGAATTCTTTATGCCTAAAATAAGCAAGCTTTACCCTTTAACAACCAATAAATAAAAAGCCCAAGATGAATTTCTTGATAAAAATCTTAAATTAGGAAAAAATGTTCCTCAACTTTCTCTCAAGCTGTGCCATTCTTTTTTGTCAAAAAAAAAGATGACAAACTCTGTCCAGTTCAAGATTACTGCTACTTGAATAATCATACTCTCTGAAATGCATATCCACTTCCTCTTATCTTCAACCTCTTTGACAAGTTAAAAGGTGCTAAAATCTTTATAAAGTTTGATGTCCAATAGAGTTACAATAATATTTATATCGAGGAAGGCCACCAGTAAAAGACTGCCTTTGTTACCCATAAAGAACTCTTTGAACCAGTTTTCATGCCATTCAGATCCAAAAATGTCCCTTCAACCTTCTAACATTTTATGAATAAGGAGTTTTGTGATCTTATTGCAGAAGGATGTGTTATTGTTTATATGGATGACATCTTGATTTTTTCCCCTAGATCAACAAACTTATAATGAAATTATCCATCAGTTTTTAATATATGAGAAAACTCAACCTTTGCCTATGCCTTCAAAAATGCTTGTTCAATTCAGAACAGGCAAAATATCTTGGCATGATTGCAAAACCAGGATCTCTTGTCATGAATTTAGTTAAACTCAAAGGGATCAGTTTCTGGCCTACTTCTACCAAATTCAAGAAAGTACATTCCTTCTTGGGTTTTGCTAATTTCCATTGCCACTTTGTCAATGGATATTCAGATATTGCATGACTACTCCTTGACCTCACTAAAAAATATCATCCTTGGGCTTGGATAGAAGATTGCAATTGTGCTTCCCTTCATTTTAAAGAAATCTTCTTATTTCAACCAGTTTTATGCCTCTCAGACCCCTTTAAACTTTTTGCTATTGCCATTGATGCCTTTAAACATACCACTAGTGGTATACTCTTACAAATTGACAAAATAGTAACTGGCATCCATGCTTTTACTTATCCCAGATCTTCTCAGCTACTGAACACAAATACAACATTTGTGATTGGAAATTTCTTGCTGTCATTTATGCTCTTTAGGCCTGGTGCCATTATATTTTAGAATCTGCTTTTCCTGCTCAAGTCTTTACTGACCATATGAGCCTCATGTATTTCAAGCAACCTTAAAAACTCAATTGCTAGCAAGTATGGTGGCTTTTTGATGTTACACACCATGACTTAAAAATAATCCATGTACTTGGGGCACTTTTTACCAGACTTGATGCCCTTTTCTGCTGCCTTGATCACTGTACAGATGATTTCTTTGATAATAATGCTATTACCATCCTCCTGCCATTCCTCTTTGTCAATTTCATAGATCTTGTTCTTTACAATAAAATCTCCTCAGTATCATCATCTTATCCTCTAGTACTCCAGTTACTTCAGTCAATCCAGGAGAATCCTTCCCATGCACTTTACTTTTTCCTTGCCAATTGACAATATTGCAACAGTTTTTAATTCTATAGAAATCATATCTATATGCCTTCAGACCTAGCCCTCCATCACTGTATTGTTTCACATTTCCATGATTATGCCATTGAAAAACACCTGTTATGATTCCTTCATGATCTCTTTTCTTTATATGGACTTATCTTTTCTTTCTACGATATCCTTATTGGACTATATTGGTATCGTATTCTCCACCACGAATCTCCTCCACCTAGTTATTTCCTTTACTCATCAGCTGGTTAGTCAGTCATTCAATTGCCTGGTCTTCATTATGTTTTCCTTTTACATTCATGGCCCATGCTGCGACTAGATACCTATATCAAGCTTGATGTCATAGCCTTGTACTTTAGTTTAGTTCTCCTTGGTTAATACCAAGTTTACTTTGCTCCAAATTGTTCTCTTCCGGTTCATTATTGAGCACCAAGTCTTTGTCCTACTTTTGAGTGGACACTTCCTTGTGCAATCTACCAAGTGACCACCTGTCGCCCGTGCTCCAATTGTTATAGGATTTGGTTCATCCAAGGCTATGCTCCTATCTACCTGGTCAAAGTGTAACAACACCCAGAATATCTCAAAACTTGACAATTAGTTGCTTCTAAATTTTGATAACTAGGACTTGCTTTTTTTGTCCATTCATATATTGCTGGTTGCACCACATATTAAGAAAACAAGTCCAATACTCATCCAACTGTTTCTCTACTAATACTAATTATCTTCTCTTGCACATGCCTCTTCCAACAGGTTTCCTATAATTTTATCACCAACCTCCCTTTTTCCTCTTGCTTTGATTCACTTTTGGTCATGGTTGACCATGGGCTTACTAAGATGGTAATACTTTGTCCAACCAAGAAGCTGTAACTATTGAAGGAATTGCAACTCTTTTCTTCCACAAAGTTTATAAATGGTTTGGCTTCTATAATAGGATTATCTTTGATCAAGGCCCTCAATTTTCATTTTCCTTTGCTAGAACTTGGAAAACCCCTGAACTACAATCTTACCCTGTTTTTCACATATCCTCCTCAAGCATATAAAGAAACTGAATGTGTTAATCAAGAAATTGAGATCTACCTTCAGATTATTTGTAGAAACTTTCTAGGAGCTTGGGTGGATTATATCACTATAGCTGAGTTTGTTCACAATCATTGCCCTCACTCTATTACTGGCAAATCTTTCTTCTATTTCATAATGGGCTATGAACCCATTGCTCTTTCTTCAATCACTTGTTCTTCAGACCTTTCTACAGTAGAAAACCACCTTAAAAACTTTATCTGAGCTTGTAAGGCAAATCATGGCAATATGATCTCAATGAGAATTCACACCATTTGTCAAAGGGAATTAAGTTTGATTGGAAGCATGCAATTTGAAACACCTTATTACCAACCCAAAGTTCACCCTTAAACAAGGACCTTTTACCATTATCTAGATTTTCTCTCCTATCTTTTATTATCTCTGACTTCCTACATTATGGAAAATTCACTATGTCTTCTATGCATCTCTTCTCATGAAATACAAAGAAAATGACATTTATAGCAAGAACTTCTCTTTGCCACCTGTTATGGCCCTATTTTTCCACTATTTTCTACTATTTTCCTGATTTATTGCAGACATTGAAAGGACTTAGACACTTTTTGCTATTTTGCTCATATAATACTTAATCAGAGTTATTCCCAGGGGAATCCCCTCCCTTATGTTTCACATACATGCTTCTTTTCTTCTCTTCCATACTTATGCTTCTAGAATTACCTCATGCTATGCTTCTCTTCTTTATAATAGAAGCCATGCCTCATGGTTTTCTCATATTCTCTTATCTTTTTACACAGACAGTTATTTATGCCATTGGACTACTTTTATCTATAACCAAACATGTATATATAGTAAAGTTGGTATATAAACCCCTAGGGCAACAGGACTGGCTCCTTAGTTCTGAAGTCTTGGAAATTTCCCTCTAATCAAAGTCCTTTTATTCCTTGGCCACTAAGTTATTATGATCCAAGCTATTCCTTATTTTATAGGACCATTTTTGGCCCTTAAAGTTAAGGAGTTTCATCACCTTTTGATTTAGTTGATGGCAAAAAGAATACAAGATCAAAAAGATCATATGGCATTAGAAAACTCTGCAATCCTGCTCCTACCTGATCCAATGGAAGAGATATATAGCTGAAGAAGACTCTTGGATCCCAGAACAGGATTCTAAAAATGCATAGTCCACTCTTCTAGAATATAAAAGGCTTTATTTCATCATTTTTCCCTTTCAAAGCACCTAACCTCTCAATCATACACATCAAACAAATGTTCTCTTCCAACAACACTATCTTTATCTCTTCAGATTCTTTCATTTCTAATTTTACTATAGCTTCGCCTTCTTCAACTTGTTCAGGGTTTTTCTTTTAAAGCTTTTTCTAAAGTTCTTTCAAGTTCTTGAACTGGCCAAGATAGCCAACCATTAGGCAGCAAGGCCTTATATCCAAGACTCCACTAGCAAAACTAAATCCAAGGTGCCTAGCTCTTGATGACATTTTGAAAACATCAAAAGATACTTCATCCCTATATTTAGACTTTAGCATTAGGAGTATTTTATCTGGTGGAGTCTTGGACATCAGGCCTTGCTATCAAAGGTTTGGTTAGCTTGATTAGATCAAGAATTTAAGAGAGGACTCGAACTTTAGAAAAAATCTTATAAGAAAGAAATCTTCTAAAACTTTAAGACTAGAGATTCTAGCCTCTTTATTCTGATATATATACTAAAGCATTATATACACACATATATATGGAATCTAAGATAGACTGTATAATAAAATAAATAATAGTTTATATTGTTCAATAAAAATATTTTAAAGAATAAAATAAGTTATTGGAGTTGTAAGAAGCATATTATACTACTAGAGCATAAGTTAAAAAGTTCTTTCTAGTTTTAAGGCCTTTTCAACTCTTAAATCATTATAAGTATAATATATATCAACTAGCTGTTATATTCTTATGCTCAATTTTGATCTTATTTATTCTTCTTCAAGTTTTTTCTTTTATCTTCAATGCACAATGACCTTAGATCTTTATCTCTGGCAGATGACAATTTCAAACCACTTTAGAGATCATTGCAAAGTGCTTATATTTATATAATATTCTTTTTATGGTAAATTTCATATATATCTATGCATGTTTATTATAATTTCTGTTTAGATCCTGTTTGATACACCAGTAGGATAGTTGGTATTTTGGCTATATAGTTTGCCTTGTCAGCTGGCTGGCCTGCTAGCTGGCCTGCTAGGGCATGCCTTCAAAATGCTGTAATTGTGCCTTCAAAACTCCATACCTGAGATGGGTTAGATTATGAAGCATATCTGACTCTGCCCCTTTAACCACTATCATGCTTGTTCTATGGCCAGAACAATAACAATGCCTCATCCAGCACATGGAATTGCTCTTGAATATCATTTTTGTGCTATAATCAGTGCTATCTCATCAATTTCTCCACCACAAAAAAATCTAGAGCCATATTATATGTCCATTCTCTTTGGTGAGGGATGGGTCCTCAAGCTACTGACTATCCATCCAGAATGCATTCAGAACAAACTTGGAATGCACACAGAACTGTTCAGCAACCTTGTTTCCATCCTCAGGCAATATAGCCATTCCAACTTAAAATCTGTCTTGTTGGAGAAACAACTGGCAATATTTTTGTATGCATGCATCACTGGTCTACCAGTGAGGCATTTCAGAGAGCAATTCCAATAATCAAACAAAATGATTTCATGATATGATAATTTGCATATAGTATATCTGGCTGACTGCCATTATAGGTACTTCCACAAGATTATACTCATTTTTTCTACTATGCCATTCTACATGGCTTTTGTCAGACCATCTGGTGCTGGTTCCCTTTCTCCCAAAATATGGCTTAACTTCAAATTCTTGCTCTACTTCAAGAATGCCATTGATGTGATTGATGACAGTTATATTCTGATCACATTCCCTGCCCACCTGGCTTCACCTTACTGAAATTGAAAGAAATTTCTCTTGCAGAACTGCCTTTTCACCTGTGACTTTAACCTTTGATTCACATATACACTTATAGGATGGGAAGTGTCTGCTCCAGATGCACAAGTACTCAGAGATGTGTGCTTATAAAATCTAGTTATTCAGAAGGAGCACTACATATTGGGGGACCTTGGGTTTCCATTGAAGACCTCTATATCCATTCCATACCAGGGTGTACACTATCATCTAGCCAAGTAGGAAAGGGCAAATGTGTAGTATGTCATTCCTTCTTTTTATTGACCAAACTGATAAAAAGTAAACTCACTAACCAATATGAACTATTCAACTTATGGCATGTGTCAGTGTGCAATGTTATTAAGCATGCATTCAGTGTACTAAAAAAGTGCTTCTATAGCTTACTTCTCCTATTTCCTTATCCACTTGAAATCCAAGTGCAGCTTCTAGTAACCTTTTGTACAATCCACAATTTTATTCTTTTATATCAAACTAACAATATAGATACAGCTGACAATGATCTCCAGGCTAATTGTAACATGGAGGACACTAATAATTCTGATATAAACAACTTCAAAATGGTGGATGAGAATACAACATTGCATGATAGGATTACAAGTGTGATGTGGAGAGATTACATAAAGTTTAGGCATGCACAGAAGTTTGATGATGTGGACAATGAACAGATATAATTGATACACTAAATGCATACATGTTCTACAATAAACTGGTCACTAAAATGAAGTAGAACTATCAAAGTACATAGAATCATACACATAACTTTGATCATTCCCACCACTGATTCCATCAAAAGACATATCTCATATGACAAAGCCTGAGTCAGTCATTGGTAGCACAGAGGTGTTGCTTGGCCCTGAAAAGATTAGCTTATTTTCACAGGCAACTGGCATGCCATCCATATTGGCCATGTAGGCAAGTGTAAAAGAGGGTTGCATGTTGCAAGGTGGCAAGAAAAAGCCAGGATTTGCTTACATGGAAAATTTCTTTTGATCCTATTTTATTGTGATGCTATAACAGGTGTTGGAATCCATCAGCTTAGCATACATCTGGCAGAGAGCATCATTTTCAATAAACTCAAGGGTAAGTGTAGCATGGATATCACTATTGAGGCCAGTGTTATTGTTGAGATGGGCTATTACAAGCAATCTAAACTGTTGAGGGAAGGTTACCCCCAGACCTAATAATGGCAGTATTATGATTCTTCCTTAGTTCCTATTTCTTTTCTTTTATACATCTATATATGGACTTATATTTCTTCTCACAATAGTCACTTCAATTCTCTTGTGACTATTGTACTGGTACACCAGTTCCTTCGTGCTTATTTATTTCCTCTGACTCATTACTTCTTGCTGACTGATACATTAGTCAGCACTTACTCATATGCCCTTACTCTTCATTTCTCTTTTGTACTATATAAGCCTGCCCTTGAGTTCTTTTTTATGTATATAAACCCTTCAATGGGTTTCCTATACTTTAGCTTAGTTCTCCCTTGTATTCTCTTGAATACATCTTCTCTCTTGTACTAGCTCCCAAGTGCTCTCTTTTGCTTGGTCTCTTAGACAACCAGACTTCATCCTACTGTTGAGTGGATGCTACTTGGCTTTACCTCAAACCCTTGATCTTAAGGGTATTCAGTACTTGGTTCTTCTCCACAAGGGCTATGCTCCTACCTACCCAGTCGAAGCATAACAGGCAGCAAATATATTGGTGATGCAAAGAGTAGTACCTGGAAATCTCTCATACAATCCATTGCATAGTTGAAGACACCCATCATGACTGTCATAACTACCACATTCACCATGGTGGACTCAGTATTGGTGACCCTAGAGCATTTATTGGGGGAAATCAAGCCAATCAAAGATGACTGCATAGATATTTCCAGACTTATTGATTGACGCTTGGCCTTGAAAGCCTTGTCTGAGGAGACAAGGCTTGTGCAGGATAATGGGAGGCAAATATATGATATATTGGAGAAAGATTGAGGTTCACTTTCTAAAAAGCAAGCATTAAGGCTGGAGATCAAGGAAGAAACTAAATAAGAGATTCTATCAAGGATCAAGATGGTATCATGCACTGCTGCAAGTTGAATATTGGAGTTGGGTGAAGAAACATTTTGTCTGATCAAGAGAAGATTGTTGAAACTAAAGTTGGTGTCAGGCCATTCCATGCCTGTAAAAGCTGCTATTGGCTACAAGGAAGAGTGGCAATGGCAGTTATCAGATATAAAGGGATTAAAAAGCATGGATATGCTGGTCTCAATGTCAAAGTCATTATCCTCATTTACCTCATCTGAGGTGTATGAGCTGAAGCTGGCAGCAGTGAAATGACCTTCATAGAGTATCTTTATCTTTTTATAGAACAGCCAGCCTTGACTGCAGTGCTGCTTAATTTTCTTGGCCTGAAATTAAAATCAGTATGATATATCAGGGTGAATATCAATATGCACTTACTATGGGGGCTCTAGTAGCCAAATGCTGCTTCCAACCCAAATATCATCTGCCAATTCATTGCAGATATTTGCCCAATGAGTAGGGCTCCATTGGCCATGTCTTGACCTGTTCTCATAGCTCTCTATAGCCCTGAACTTGGCCTTCAGCTGCCAATATGAGTATGAGTAAATGTGGCATCAAGAACATATATTGTACATACCTATTGCTATTTAGACCAGAAAGACAAGTATGGCCTATCAGTTTCAATGATCATTGCCACATGGATGAAAACAGCATTTAAAAAGTTACTTGACTGCCCCATATTTGCCTTTGTTACACTTGTACTGGGTAGGTCCAAGTGTAGCCCTTGAGAGACTTGACCTCCAGGGCAAGACAAGATTCCGGAGCAATCAGATATCCTATCAGCATACTAGCATGAATAGGA